>JANHGO010002389.1:0-30225 GCA_024606505.1 Aquila spilogaster
ATATGACAAAAACCAGTCTTACAAAACTGTCAGTCTATATCTAAGAGAAACATTTCTTTTCAGTCGGTTCTGGAAGTGAAACAGAACCAGGCAACAAGGAGAAACATTTAACTACAGCAAACATCTTCATATTTAAGCTTCTAGCTCTTCTATGTTTTGCTAAGAACAGATCCTTCTGATGCCATTCAAAAAATACGTTCACCTGTAGATACAAGTCTTGTTTGTCTGCAGCAAGCAACAATTTCTTCCACTGCTCAAGCCTATAGGCTCCATTTAACTAAGATCTGTTTGCAGCAGCAATGAAAAGAATCTATACCTCCTGTCTCGCAGTATTCCTTAAGAGGAGACCCCAGCATTTTTCTTTGTAGTTTAGGACAGTTAATGAGTCATATACTCACTGTCGCTCCAGCAATGCCTGGAAGACCACGTTCTCCCCGAGAGCCAGGCAGACCAAGGATACCAGGAGCACCAAGAATACCCTGGGGACCTGGGGTACCAGGAGGACCCTGTGACATTAAAAGATCATATTAACATTTCTCATTTATTTTTCTCTATAACTACTTTCCTAAGATCTCAGTGTGCATCATTGCCAGTTTCCAGATGGAAAAATTTGTGACTAAGGCAGATGACCAAAGCTGAAGGTCTGTAAGAAAGTAATGCTGACTACATTCTGACCCCAATAAGTACATTTGCTTTTCCTTTCTGGACAAGATCTCCTATTGTGTCATTCCATTCACTAACAGTGGGTGGTGCATGAAAACTGGGGCATTCAGAATGGAGGTGATGACTGTATTGAGGGAATTTCATAGTGAAGAAACTGACCATCCAATTCCAAGACAGCCTTAGAAGATACCTAGATGGTATATGACACCTCCCCACAAGCCTTAGAGCTCATTACAGATCCTTTGAAAAGGCAAAGGCTGTTTAGTTAAGAGACTTTTCAATTTTCTTAAAATTTGCTGCTAAATTTGGCATAAGTAATCATCCTGAAAGATTATTATTCCTAATTGCAGTCACACCCTCTACTTCAACTATCTTTTCTTACAACATAAAGCTACAAAATTTACTGCTTTATACCAGACTTTATGGGGCAAATTTTCAATGGTTCCCTACAAAATTTTAATGTACATGTCCAACAGTGACAGTGAGAATTTTATTCTGAGCTGCAGCTTCTACAGATTACAGACGAAACTTCTATATATTTACACTGAGAAACAATAGAGAGGTAATTCACACAAAAGATATTTCTACGAGACACCTGACACAGAGGTAATCTCACTTTTTAAGGTATGTTTGTCAAACATGCATAAACAATTTCGTGAATCTCAGTGGAGCTACTGCTTATTCACTTCGCTAAATTTGGTATAGGAGAAATGCCCTTCAAAAGTACCAAAAGTATCTTAGAAGCTGTAGCATTTACACAAAGAGAGACACTTGCAGTGAGATGTGTTATTCAGTTACTTACAGCAGCACCAGCCTCTCCAGGTGGACCTTTCTCACCAGCAAAACCAGGTGGGCCAGCAATACCCTGTTCACCAGTACGGCCAACTGGACCAACATCACCACGCAGACCCCTTGGACCATCTTTGCCAGCTGGGCCAGGAGGACCAGGGGGACCAGTGATGCCCTAGAGGATAGAGCATGAACATGTCATCATTACAGTACAGACCCAGAACTAGGGAGAAGAGAGTAAGCTTCATTTCATGTACAGAAATAAACAGGTTATCAGCTGCTATGAAGCAACAACTATTACTACTTCTGTTAAGCAGTGCAGAACTGGAATCAGCAGATTATTGAATTAGAGAACGTGGCAAAATTTTGCATGTAAATACTGATTTGGCTCTAGAGCCAATTAATTGCAATTATAAAGCCTATGGGAAAAAAAGCAAACAACTTTCCATTCAACAGGATCGTTTAGCTTTGGATAGTGGGATTTAAAATACAGGAAATACCTCTTCCTAAGGCTTGGAACACCTTTGTAAAAAGGATGTTTTACAAAAGTCAATTGGAAATAAGAAGTTTGGGCTGAAAAAGAAAGAAGTCACTTTCATAGACACAATGAGAGGCTTCCCTGCTTTGGGCAGCAATTGGAATTGAAGATACTTCAGAAAGCATGGACATGAGATAATCTCTACATTCTTTTTGAGGTAGGATATGACCTTACTCCACTCAAAACCAATTACCTATGCATTTACTGTCAGTGAACAAAAGCAAAAAAAAGCCAGATTTTTACAACAGGCAAGGCACTTCAAGGTGCAGAGGGATGCTTGTTAGCTTGTAAAAAAAACTAAATGCATAGTTCCCAGTCCATGAATTTTCTCTCTTATCCAGTCCTGCAAAGATTTGAAACGATTCCAGTATAGTCAGAATTTGAGTCATATAACAAAAAAATGAGGATTATCCCTAACCAGTACAATTTCAGACTTGTCTTCCACTAAAACTTCTCCACCAGTTACTTACAGCAGGGCCTGGAGGACCAACTCTTCCAGCAGCACCAGGGAAACCAGTCATGCCCTAAAAATAAAAGTCAAAAAGAAAATTCAGTTTAAAAGAAACAATGACTTCATGGAAAGCAACAGTGCAAATAGTAAAAGCCTGAAGACTTACAGGAGGACCAGCATCACCACGAGGGCCAGCAGGACCAGCAGCACCAGCAGGACCCTATGTGTGAAGTGTAGAAAAAGAGAGATGAATCAAGCAAAGACTTGTTATAAGGAGAAATAAAGGGGACCGGCCTCACTCTTACAAAAAAAACCCACAATTTTGTTAGTCACTCTAATTGAAGAATTTTTGGGCCCCAAAGCAGAATGTACTGGTATTAGGGGTAGAAAATTCTCATGGACTTAAATCAATATGGTAAGGATTGAAGAGTTGCATAAGACATTCATGATTCAAACAAATCTGCCTTGCCAATGTTACATGCATCTAAACAAATGTGGAAGTAAAATGTGAAAGGTGTCGTAAGGCAAAGAACAGCAGGGCCTCTGTTTGCATAGTATGACTGCTACAGCCATGTAGTTCCAAGATCTGGTATTGGTCTTACAGAATGGTAAAATCCTCTGCCTATGTTATCTTGCAATACTTCAGAGTATTTCGTATACTAAGGCCTCACTTCCTGCATCATTTCTACCAATTCCTCAGTAACTGGCTGCGTGCATGTGCAACAGTATATACCTTTGGGCTGCATTATAAGCTTGCTTGCAAGGGTGTGCACAAATTCACACATATGCATCTGCATAATTCGATCTAAAAGTCAGACTGCAATAGCACATTCTGTCTTCAAGAGAAAGATTATCAGGGTCCTCAGCTCAGAAATTTACCCACAAACAGCCCTTGAATGGTTCAAGATATAATGATTTTGCTGATCTTCAGTACAAGCTGAAAACTATTTTCTCTTCATTTCAGTTCCAGACTCATGATCTGAGTCCACATAAATAGATTGATAAGCTTTATATAGTGTGTGAAAAAAAATCAGAATGTTGACTTTCTTCACAGCCTAATTTGATGTTGTGTTTTTTTTTTTTTTAATTACCTTTTCAAAATTCAAGGCCTTCAGGTTAGCATACTGCTTGCATAGCACAGTTAAGAACCATTCTTTTTACAAAGATACAGTTCACTTACTGGTGGTCCAGAAGCACCAATTGGCCCAATAGCACCCGTTGGTCCAGTTTCACCCTTTGGTCCCTTAGGTCCACGCTCGCCTTTAGCACCAGGCTGACCAGCTGCACCCTATAGGCAGAAAATAAACACACAGAACAAGGAGTTGGAAAAGCAAGCTAAGAAAGTAAAGGAATGGTGTGGCATCAATAAAGAGAAAAATGAAAACAGTACTCACAGGAGGTCCAGCAAACCCACTGGGACCTACAGGACCAGGCTCACCACGTTCGCCCTAAAGAGAAGACAAGGAGGACTAGTTGGAATTGGCTTTAAAAGGGCGCTTTTCTGAATATCATGTCTTTGACACGATGAAATAATTGAAGGAATTGCTTCTTACAGGAATACCACGGGCACCAGCAGGACCAGCAGGACCAGCAGGACCTCCTTCACCCTGAAACAGACAGGAGACATTAAATATGGGAAGGCCACACTTGTCAAAACAAATCTTGTGGTATGGATGCATACAATCTCCCCATGTCTCTGTTTTAATCCACCCCATGTTAAAAATAATTTCTAATGATACTTGAACAGGATAAAGAATCATTAGGAGCTAATGTGTGGTTGTTCACCTATCAGAGAACCTCTTCCCACAGTGTTAAGACAATCATAGCCTCAAATGGAAATAATTTAGACAAAGCTCAAATTCGAACCTCCTCTGTAAAAACCACTGCCATATAGATGTACTTCCATTCCCTGCCCTTTTAGGAAAAGGTATGGGGTGCAATGGCAAACTCCCAATAACACTTGCTTCACGTAACGTGAGAACTTAGAAAACAATTCCATCTTGTTAAGGTACGCAAGTTTTGTATTAGACTAGAGAATTCCTCTTAAATATTCATACTGTGGGTAAACTGTATAAACAAGACACTTTTTCATTCAAAGAGCAAACTTACCCGATCACCAGCACCACCAGCAGGGCCAGGAGCACCAATAGCACCAGGGAGACCCTACAGGTTAAGAGAAGGACATCATTTGTAACAAAATGTAAGCAAGAATGACTAGTTAAGTTTTTCCACTCTTTTCTCCTGGAGATAGGCATGTGACTTTACTTCAGTTATTCTTAATGTATTTTACCTAATCAAGTGTCCTTTAAAGTCTATGCTGTTATTTTCCTCCCAGAGTATGAAAACTAGGACAAGCAGCCAAAATGTCAGATTAATGTTGTATGGTTTTGCAGGCTGCCTTTATGATTAGGTATACGGGCTGAGTCCATGAAGTTCAAGAGGACATCACACTGACAACTGTCTATGAAATAGCAATCTCTGCCAATGTCAAATCTCTGCTTCCACATGTGAAGAGCAATCACTTCTCTCTCACTCCTCAAATTCACACACCCCTGGACAAGGGGATACACTACGATACTGACTTGCACCAAAAGCAAGCAGCTGTAAGAGGAAACGGAATATGCTGGAAAATAAAAGTCATAAATATTCTTTTTAATCACTTCTGTTGTCAGATGCAGCAAGGTAAACTCAAGTAGAACCAAAAGATACTTACACGGGCACCATCTCTTCCTGTTGCACCAGCATCGCCTCTCAGACCTGGGGCACCCTAAAATAAATACAGAGAGGAAACAAGCATTGTATTGGTAATGTATAAAATAGTTTGTCAGAAAGCTGTTCACTGAGTACACACGTATTACAGAGATTCTTATGCTGGTTTTGGTTTGGCTATGGACTTTGACTTATTTCATTCTTATTGCTGAGTATGTACTTGCAAAGATAAAATATGTAGATTTGAGGACTGATATGCTCTGACAGAATTATAACCCTGTCTCTTTTATTATATATAAACCTATTTAGTTTCCTTCAGGTACCAAGAACTAAAAATTCAGAATCAAATTGATGTCTATTCCAAATGGTGAATGTAAATACTACCTCAAAACCCCTTTTCTTTTGGTCACAAAAGAACCAGATGTAAAAATTTTCCTGGAGATTCATGTTATATCTTCTATTTGAAGCAAGAAAAGAACTGAAAAAAAATGAGGTCATGAGTGGTCATGTAAAAGGGCAAATATTTTATATAACAGAAATAGTATCTAGGCCATTGCTAGTGTCAAAAAGTCAAACTAGCACTCTTTTTTTAAGAAATCCTACACCTCCGCATTAATCTGCCTGTCAGTACATAGTTTTTATAAAAAGTTGCAAGCAATTTTCATCTTAGTTTCTTTACATTAATTTAACATACATGCAGTTGTAGATTTTTTTTATTCAAAACAATTAAAGGTACAGAAATCTCAGTTTAGAGTTTAAATAATGAACTGAAGAGAATTTGGAACAAGGAGTACCTATCAAGATAAAAATCCATTTTATGGATAATTATATGGATAAGCAGAAAGCAAAGTTTGCAACAGGACTTGCACTCAACCAGACTTCACAGTTTTATGCAAGCACTTACACTGGCTAAAATCTTCTGCTTTTATATATGTTCGATACAGTCACAAATTTTTTGTAATTTCATAGAATCACCAAGGTTGGAAAAGACCTACAAGATCATCCAGTCCAACCGTCCACCTATCACCAATAGCTCCCACTAAACCATCCATTTACATGTTGTACATACTGCATCAGAGCAGACCTGTTATGGATTTGATCAGACATTCAGTTCCTCATGATCCATGAGCCCATTCCTGCTCTAAAGCCTGTATTCAGATTTAACACTGCTTTCATAAAGGTAAGCTCATTGTTACTCAACCCTGTGAAGCCCTATCTGCCACTTAAACCAATTCTAAATGCTGAGCAAAGATCAAAAAGCAGCCTTAGTACCTCAAAATATTGTCTGTTGGACCAACAAAACCTTTACTTACTGAGAGCTAATGAGACACCATGAATTACAATTTTACAGCAAATAAAAGTTGTATTTGGGTAACCTGCATTTTCTTCACTTAGTGAAATCCAGGCATCTCCCAGATCTGTGCATATATAACAAAGACCTTCAGCCATCAGCCTTACCTTCTCACCCTTGCCTCCTGGAACACCTGCAACACCTCTCTCTCCTGGGATTCCACCAGGCCCAGCGGGACCAGGAGCACCAGCAGGACCGACGTTACCAGGCTCACCCTAGCAGCAACAGGTTATTGTGTAAGTGATGGTGAAATATGGAACAACATTGCAATACGGAACAAAGTTTTCTTATTACTTATAAGCCCATCATTCTGCTTGCTTGTAAATATACTGAGTAGTGGTATTTGGTCTCCAGCTATTGTGCATTCTTAATTTTTCAGCTAGTGAAGATGCCAGACGTGTCAGACTCTCTCTGATTCTGTGATCCCAAATCCAAACTAAACCTTAGTGGAAAGACTGCATATGAAGATCTTGAAAATTGAGCCCCACACTCAATTAGCATCCATCCAGTTTTATTTTGGCAGATGGCCGTGCATTATCATGCTAATGTTTTTGGGAAAATATTGCTTACTAGACACAAGAACTTCTTTTCCCAGGTGGGTATAAACAGGTTGGTATGAATTTTAGCCAAGATCTGAGTTAACGGTATTCCTAACTAACAAGCAGCATACAAATTTATTCAAAACTGAAGCTCCCCTTCCATTCTCACCAGTGATAAACAAAACAAAAATCCATATTAGTGTGGACTAGCTGTCATGGAGACTTACTGCTTGAAGAAAGGGCCTAGTACCTATGATGTGTAAGTTACCTATTAGCAGCAATCCTTTATACTGAGTAAAGAAAGTCTGACTGCCCTCATAAGCAATTCAACAGTGAGGCAGTGGTAGCTGGAGAAGACATACCTTGTTACCATCAGGGCCTGGTGGGCCAGATGGACCACGGCTTCCAATAGGACCAGCAGGACCAACAGCACCACTTTCACCAGGAAGACCACGCTCACCCTATGAGACAGTCTGATTTGAGTTTTTCCTTTAATTGTTCTGTAGGTTAGAGATTTAAAAGCACCAACTGGTAGCAGTGACACTATGATGCATTAGCTGAGCAAACCATTATTAATATCAGAATGATGCACCCTAAACTGGTTGGAAAAACTGGCTTTAGCTTTAAAAACAAATAAAGCAAAGTACCAATCTGAAGTCAGACAATGGCTTCTAGTGAAATGAGGGCCACAGAAATTGGCAAATTGTTTTTACAGAGGCAAATGCCACCAGGGAATAAAGGTGACAACTAAAACCTACTAGTGTGACCCGAACATTTAACAGGTATAAGGATAAATTCCAAAGAAGATATTAACTGGAGTTGTGGAAATAGCCAGAAACTAGGCTCAAAGGCACAGCAGATTATCAAATGTAGATATCTAATTTTTACAAAAAAAGGAATCTCAGACTATCCCAGTGTAATCAAGCTGAACAGTAGTGATTAATCTGATAGGGCATAATGGAAATTTTCTGTTATGCAAGAGAATCTGAGGGTTAGAGCAAGAACTATAACATGATCAAATAACTCACACAAGGAGAGATGGCACACTGAAAATAAACAATGTGAAAAGCACCTTGTACAAGCACTGCAGAATTTTTGGGAAGTGTTAGTTTTGTTATACTAAGCATTGCTAAGACCTAATTTGGAATACTGACTGAGTACAAGATGCTTACATCAAGCTAGAGCAAAGACAGTTAACTGCTGCTACAATGATGAAAGGAATTTGGGCTGGATAGATTAGCAAAATGGAAGTTTAAAGAAGACATGGCTACTAACAACTTCACAACTGACTGACGTAAGAATAAGCGGGAATATTTGTCACTCACAAATACACTTAGACAGGAAGGCAGAATGCTTATGGTCAGAGAAAAGAGGAAGCAATAGTTTAAATATCAACTTTTTTTATAAAGAGATTCAGAAAGCAAATAAATAATAGAGCATTTTATAAACTGAAATGTGAGAGCTGACTACTTATTGCTCTGTGTAAATGGATTTTTCTGCTATGCAGGACTCTCTACAGCCATGCAGGAGTGAAGAGAGCTGAGGGCAGTATCTTCTAATGACTATTCCAGGCTCTGGATTCAGCCTACCATTTGTTCACAACAACATCACATAGGAGGCAGAAGCTGGCTAGCAAGGGTGGTATAACTGAACTGGTGAGGCTCATAAGTCTACCCCTTTGGGTAGATGGCAATGGAGTCAAAAATCCTCATATGCACCAAGCCTCAGTGCAACACTGCAGGAACAGTTCCCCACTGAGAAGTTAACATAAATGTATTAGACCACCTCATGAGGACATCACTACTTGATAATACTCGTACTCCTTATCCAGGAATTGGCAAATATCGTATTGTATAATCAGATATATCCTGACAAGTAGAAAGAGAAAAAAAAAAAAATCCTGCTTCCAGGTAGTCTGCTGCAATATATGATATTCTGTACTTGAGAAAAGTGGTTTGTCTTGATAAACTGCTAAGTCATGTAGTTCATATTAATTTTAAACACTTTATTAAGACAAGTTTCTACTAGATTTCAGATGAGTCACTCACCCTTGGGCCAGCAGGACCAGGGACACCAAATTCACCATGGAGACCCTAGAAGAGAAGAGATGGATTGATAAACGTTATTTCAAGAGCGAACTTATTAGCTCAAATTGAACTTTTGAACTTTGTTTCTTAGCAGTAAATAGAAATGCTTCTCAAATTTCAGCAGTATATTGAAAATCTTCAGACTAAAATCAGTTTTTTAGATACATAAACTGTTTCCATATAACTGCACAAAATCTCAAAGCACACATACTAAGAGATCCACTTCACATGAGAAGAGAGTTAGCTATTAAATTTCAAGCTCTTTGGTCAGGCACATGCAATGTAAACTCTTTCACACTGGGGCATGGAATGACATAACTACCAACTCAAAGGGTTGTTATGATGCACAGGATGAACAATTCGCAGATTCCATCACACTGACTGGGCAGAACCTAGCACCTGAATTATCACCAAATTACCTCCATTGCTTGCCACTGTAAACCCACTGAACTTCAGTGGATGAGCAAAGGCATGCAACCGGAGTAATGCTGGTTAAGGTTGAACCTTGCAGATTTCAAAGCAAATCTAGAATACAATATTTTTCATGTGCTGTCTTGTCTTTTATGGAGAATGTTTTATTGTTGCTTGTGGCCTCAAAAGCAAAGGACTGGTTTTTTTCCATTTCATAAAGGAACTTTAAAAGAAAAGAAGTATGCTGCAAGTGCCAAAGGACCTTCTCCATTTGTGGCCAGCTTTAACAAAAGGGACTATTAAACTTTGAATATAACACAGATTGCTTTGTTTTGGCAAATGGATTCAATGGACTTGTGCTTCACCACAACTGTTAACACAAGGCTTGTGCAGTACTATATCTGCTACTCACCCTTTCGCCTGGTTTACCAGCTTCACCAGCTGGACCAGAGGGACCTGGCAGACCCTAAATGTAAAGAAACAAGGATGCAAATAAAGTTAAGGCAGAAGAACTTTATGCTTTGTAAACTATAGGTAAGATTGGGCAGGGCATGTAGCTTCTTACCTGGAAGCCTGGAGGACCAGCAGGACCTGTTTCACCCTTTGCACCTTGGTTGCCCTGGATGGAAGAAAATGAATTTGAAAATGACAAGTCACAGTGATGAAAAAAAATCACAAACTGGATTTGTGTGGAGACTGTTACTTACAGTGACACCAGGAGGACCTTGAGCACCGTTGTTTCCCTCAGGACCAGGAGCGCCCTAAATATGTTCAAGCAGAAATCTGTTATCAAAGTTTATATTTGTTATGAGTAGTATCTGCCTAAAGTGCTTCTGCGCCAAAACCAAAGGTTTTGCTTATTTTGAACTCATCCTGCTACATTTAAGTTGAAGCCCTAGGTTTCTTCAACTTACCCATTTGCTCATAAGAGCTTCACTATCAAAAAGTAGTGCAGATGCTTACAAAATTAAATTGCAATAGATAACTTTAGGTTATTGCAGTGCCTTTATCCTTACAAAAAAACTCCTTTGGAATTACAGATACAGAAATCTGGCCAATAGATGGCATTCTTCCCAGAACAGATCAATTATTTTATTCCTTAAATGGAAGGTTTTGTAAACCTCAACTATCAGTAAGAAAGTGCTGAAAATTTACAGGATAAATTAGAAACTATACACTTCCACAAAAATTTGAAAAGGAATTGCTATTTGTTCCTTTTAACAGGAAGCTAATACCCAATAATTAATTATCTAATCAATATCTAACAAGAGTAATTTTCATTTGCACTAATATTAATCCTCAACAATAGTCTTCACTGACGTGAAACTATATGAATGCATTCCAAAGTACTTTTCTGTTTCATCACCTCTTTATGCTTGCACAAGACAATGTTATCTTAATAAAGAGGCTTTGAAAATCTACATTTTTCTCTCCGGATGTCAATAAAGAAGACATGTCCACGTACCCGTGGGCCAGCAAGACCAACATTGCCTTTTTCACCGGGCTTGCCAGGTTCACCCTGAAGGTGAAAGGAAAAAAACACAAGTTAAAGACTTCATACAAGATTCAGATCACACTACCGGAGAGAAGGCGACAGTCTCCTTGATGAAAGATTCATTGTAACATTAATTTAAAAAACCACAAAGTACATCTGGCTTGTTGAATCAGAGAGAAAGAATAATCACACAAATAAATATCAAAACTCCATTGATTACTTTCGAGATAGTAATACAAGCTCCTGATATGCTGCATAGTTTTGTATGTAATACATTAATATTTAAGTGTGTATGTGTGTGCACAGCAACACCACACAACTGGGGAAAGAACTATTATCTGTTTCATTTGTGGGTCATATCAAGAGCCCCACTGAAATTTCTGGTAGTTTTCCTTCTAAGGTGAGCAAGATTTGGATTGTGCTCCAAAAATAACAAAGATTTCATGCCCAACTTCTACAGAACTTTTACTGAATTGTATATATAGAAGTGATAAAATGGACATGCAGAAATGATAATGCAGACATATACTTAATTTAGGATATTTGAACGTTGAAGTGATGAGATTAATATATTATTGTTTAGTCATATTTTAGATAATCGGAAAGAATTTTAAGATAAAACTCTTGAAAGTAAGCAAATGCCATTCAACAGACAGTACAGGAAGACACAGATACATTTGATTGTTAAGAGCTGGGGACCTACAGCTCAGTCTGAAAATAGGAACTTTCTGTACTGTACTTACAGTGGGACCTTTTGGTCCAGGGAATCCGATGTTGCCAGGTTCGCCTCTATTACCAGCTGGACCGATTGGCCCAACCCTACCATCTGCTCCAGGGAAACCCTAGAAAAATAAAACACACCTATGAAATGACTGGTGGAGAAAAGTGTACTCACAGAAAGTCAGTGTCATTTAAACACTGATCATATATCACGTGCACCTGCATTCCTTCCTTTTTCTCCTTTTTACAGAGCTCTGTATTTCTTCTTCCCCCTCCAGGGGAAAGACCCCATCTTAGACTCTCAGAAATGAATGGAAAGTCTTTTTACAGATCTTCTGAATAATTTAGTAGTAAGAGTCTCAGTGATTTTAAATATCTGTGTTAGAGTTCAGAATTCAGATCTCTGCTTCTTAAATCTCCGTTTATGCCTTGCATGCACTGGGGAAACAATTAAAACCAGAGTACTTACAACAGGACCTTCTTTGCCAGCAGGACCTGGGCTTCCAGGTTGACCTGGGAGACCCTGAGAAAGGAAAGGTTTCATGTTTTTAGAAGGCAATCAAACCAGCCAACATTTAACCCACACTTTCTTTTTTTTAAACAAATACATGCACGTATGCACACACACAAACAGGACTGTACATTCAAGTTTACATCTCATCTAAACTGGAATTTAATTTGGTGGTGTGTGCTTCCATGCAGCTGCAAATGACTGAGATTAGTGTCTGTTTTGCTTAGATAAACTCACTTAAGTGTCTGTAAGCTTTACGCTACAGTAAAACCTAATAGTTCACAAATGCATTGAAAGCTCTCTCACTTCATGAGAGGTGGGTAGGAAGCAAAAGAAAAGATTAGAAGAGCAGAAGTCACTGACATGTGGCTCTGGATCTGCCCATATTGTGCACTAAAGCGGGTATTTGTTTTCAGTGAAACCATTAGCAAAATAAAATTGAAATAACTGAGATCAGTCAACTCATATCATTTTAGTAAGGTTTGCCCTTTTAGTTACAGAGGACACATACACGTCAACTGTGATCTTAACAGTCCCATTCTAGTAAATAATAATAAGCAGAGCAAGTCAGTGGAGTATCCAGTACAAAGGGATGCTGCTCCATGACCAAGGCAATTAGATGCCACGACATACTAAAGAAATGAATTTAAATAAAAGTTTTTTATGCTGCTTAATCATTTCCTCATGGATTTCTGAATAATTTTATCCACAAAATGTAAGTAGTTTTCTTCTTGCACAGTTCAAACTTACTCTTGGACCCATAAGACCAGGCTCACCAGGACGGCCAGCATCACCATTAGGACCCTTAGCACCAACAGGACCACTAGCACCACGGTTACCAGCAGGTCCCTAACAACAAAAGAAAGAAATAAAATTAGGAAGAGGTAGCAAAAAGCATCACATTTGCATATAAAAGAAGATGGTTTAGAAATAGTGACTCAGAGACAAGTCTTACCATGACACCAGCTCTGCCATCAGCTCCAGGGAGACCACGAGATCCAGGCACACCCTGCAAGTGAATACAGATCAAATTTAAAAAGGGAAAGAAAAATCTGTTCCTGTGAGGTGGATAGTGCTGGCTGAATTTCAGCTTTTCAAGTAGGTCTACTAAATATGACAGAAGTGCAGCTCTAGGCACACACAGCTCAGTGCAAATGCATAGAAAGAAAGACAACCCTCCCATTTCCCTTCTATTTCTTTAAATTCTAATCTGCTTTCATGAGAGCATTTTCAGTGTGTTCAGTGTAATCTAACAGTGGGTCTGGCCAACAGCTGGGATCACACAACCTTGCAGGTGTTTCACCTTCACACCTCTGCAGTGTTATTAGCTTCTCTCTGACTCTGTACAACCTATGCAAGGTGCAGTACTGAATCCTTACTTCTACCACAAAAAACTGATGAAAGTATTGCCTTTTTTTCTAGCCTTTTCCAGTGAATTCCTACTCCTGCACAAAGCTACATGCTTCCTGAAAGCCACTGTGTTGTTTCCTTGCCCAGTGATAAGTGTACTACAGACACCCTTG
This sequence comes from Aquila spilogaster, assembly GCA_024606505.1. Lineage (NCBI taxonomy): Eukaryota > Metazoa > Chordata > Aves > Accipitriformes > Accipitridae > Aquila > Aquila spilogaster. Next base: position 13,788 of record JANHGO010002389.1, read on the forward strand.
AAGACACTGAATTTAAACCTCTCCCTCACATTACATGTAAGGCAACTACCTCTTTCAAGCACTTATCTCATCTTGAAGCTCTATGGCAAAATCAATGCCAGTTCTCTAAATATTAATCAATGGATAATGCAAAGCAACCTATAATTAATTCAGGGATAAGATAATAAACAGCATTAATGCAAAGCAAAAATAGGGTTGGACCCAACAAATCAAAAGGCTCAGAATAGCAAAACGACTTTTGTCTAGTTACATTAAAACAAGTTTAATCATTTATAATTATTTAATTTCCCTTTGTGAATCTAGCTTTATTTCTTTCCTTTTTGCTTTTACTTCTGGAACATGAAAAGAAAACTTACTCTTAGACCAGCAGGGCCGGGGGGACCAGCAGAGCCAGGTTCACCATTGCTTCCTCTCTTGCCTTCCTCACCACTTGGACCAGGAGGGCCAGGGGGGCCAGCAGCACCCTATTTCAGCCAAAAGAGGAAAAGAATAAATCAGATGCTGAGCTACAGGTACTATGAGACTCTATTCATTGAAACAACACTCACAAATCACCATACTTACAGGCTCACCCTTGTTACCACTTTCTCCCTTGGCACCAGCAGGGCCTGGTTCACCCTAGAGTCAAACAAAGAGAAACCCTAGAATTAAGCACCATTCTGAAAATCTTTTTACTTGTACAACTTTTTCATGAATCAAAAACATTTCTAATCATCCAGTGTCATGCCTGACTCTATTTTGATATAGTCAGTTAATATAATCACATTTTAGGCTTAATGGGCATGAAAACAAACATGCTGAAGATATTCAGGAGTTACAGTAATTGAACTAAAACATTTTGGACTGGTTCCTCTACTGAGAATACCCCTTGACGGTCTGATTGTGAGACTGCTGTCACATCTCTGCCGATATTACCAAGATGGACAGAGCTTAACAATTGTTGCACCCAAAGGGAGTACAAACCTCTTCAGTCTCAGTGAGAGACAGAAACAAGCTACAATGCTTAACTATACTGAAGCAACAGAAGTGTCTGCATTAAATATAGAACATATCTGGAAGAAATATTTTACAATGATGAATGCTGTATCCAGTTTTCAAATGAAGACATGAAATAGACAAAGTCACTTACAACAAGTCCCCTAGCACCACTTGGACCAGCAGGGCCAGGAGGACCAGGAATACCACGGGGACCAGGCAGACCAGGAGCACCAGCAACACCAGGAAGACCCTGTTCAACACAGAGAAAATCTATTGTAAGTTCATTATCTTTTCTGATACATTAACTGAAACGTGGTATGTTTTTTTTTTTCTTAAAGCAAATAAGTGTGCGCATGGCTATACTTACAGCTGCACCTTTAGCCCCAGGAAGACCATTAGCACCAGGGTTGCCCTATTAAGGCAGAAAAAATTATACTGGTTATTCAAAGTCTCAAATGCATCCATCTGACAATAGATAAAAGACTGGCAAGTTACTCACGGGAGGGCCAACAGGACCACTGGAACCAGGAAGTCCAATCTCTCCTCTTGGACCAGCAGGACCAGTAGGGCCAACATTACCAGCAGGTCCGATTTCACCCTGTTTGAGAAAAGGATAAAGTTCTGTATCAGTATCCAGAGTGTTAGGGCAACTGCAGAACATTTTCAGAGCCTGACATTATGAAGACAATCCAATATATGCCCCTGTTTCAGAGTCCAGGGAAACAAGAAGCTGAGAGCCTTTATTTGATTTTAAAGGCACTGAAGCTGGTAAGCTTAGGTAGACCCCATCAAAGCTGAGGGACAACGTGGAACAGAAGATGATCAGCATACCTGCGTTATTACAGAAGGCTAACCTATGGAATTAGAATTAAGATTCCAGTATTCTCTACAGCCATGTGTCTCCAGCCTAAATGTCTCATTGTGTAGGAAACCTAATTGAGAGTTATCTTATACCTTAAGCTGTCACTTCCATGGATGCAAAGTGTGCCTGGTCAGAGAACTGCAGTCCTGTGCTCACAGTGGTGTAAATAACAGGGAAAAAGATTCTTGATACCAATCTCATGAACTTGCACTCACCAAATCTATTATAAAACTGAATCATGTAGTCCACAAGAACAAAACTGTATTGCCCCAAAGCTGAAAAGTTTAAATGCAGTTTCACCATTGCATTTAAATTCTCCATCAATTTCATTCTCGATCAATTTCTAGAACTCAGGTTGGAAGGAGCCTGATACACAACTAAAGCTTCCTTTAGCCTCCTCTACTTATGCCAACTGATGTAAACTGCTATTTCGTTTATTTGTCATGATCTACATCACCTTTCAAAGGTATATACAACCACACCATGTAGGATGTGGTGAAAAGTTAGGTTACACCTCCCTAGCATCAAATCATTTGAATCAGCTCCCTCCTAACTCAATTGTAGCTACAGCCTCCAGACATGACTTGCTGGCCTCCTTATCTTTTCTATGTGTGTGACAGATGAAGGTCTACATCCAAAATACAAGACAATACACAGTCACTTCTGGAACAGATCAGGCCCTGGATCCCAAAGCAGATTATTTCTTCCAGTTACATAATACAGTTTTAAATAACGTGAACTCTTCAATATGTGTGTGTATCAGCTGTGAAATAACGATATCAACATTCATATACAAATCTCTCCAAATACTGTAGGGATTCTTCCTCATTCTGACCTGTAACTGATAAGATGGTACTACCACTTCAGGTGATTTCTGCTGCCTACCAATATTAGTTACTATATTTTGTATTCACCATCAAATGTTCCTGTAGAAGCAGATATTCATACCTTAGCACCAGGAGCACCTGGGAAGCCTGGAGGACCAGCAGCACCAATGGGGCCCTATGAAACCAAAAGGAAGCATTTGAGCAAAGGCTTTCAGTGATGACATGGACTTTGCTGAAACAAACAATTTTTTTTTTTTTAAGTACATTCACTTAGACATTTCTGCACATTGGAATATTATTTGCCTTTTCCAACTCCAAACAGACAGGTTTGGCTCATTACAAACAGTTGAGAGTAAGGTCGATGCTGAAAAACACTAAAGGTGTATCTGAAAAAACTTGAATTAAGCAATTGCAAGAGCCCATTGTTGCAGATGCATGTTTCCTTCTTCACACATGAGAAGAAAACCGGTAAGATCTCTGCATTGCTTCACAAGCCAGTGAAAATACAGTTTGAGGCAGTTAGTAAGTGTGTGAACTTCCTTTATGGCAAAGGCAACAGCATTTCAGCCTGCTGAGGCCTTCTACTGAACCTACTGCATCTAGTGATTGCTATGAGATTTATGATTATGATGGGACAAGATTCCTAGCATACAGTACTCAGACACCAAAAGAGAAGATCCATTAAAGGATTCACAGCCTGTTAGTCTTTAATGCATAGTAATACAAAGGGATAGTTTTTCTTTGATTATTAATAAAACATAAAACACATTCATAGCTATTGGGGATCAATATCTGCTTTTGTTAGCTAATACCTATAGTAAAACCGCCACATAGAATCAAGGAAATAAAACAGGTCAGCCTGCAAAGCAAAGAGGAATTGGCTTCTGACATTTGAAAACTGGGTACGTGGCATTCCCACTGGTTTTGCACAAGCAAAGAAAAAGATTAAACACCCTGTAAAATACCTATGAAAATATAAACAGTCTTAATTTCCATTATGGTGACTATTTTTACATTTTAAATTCTCAGAGGCAAAGGAGAATAACTAGTTTAAGAAGAAATAAAATGCTATACAGAATGCTTATGATTATCTAAGTATGTGCAAAATAACTTCACTGGCATGAACATCAAAACTCAATGCAAGTTTCTGTTGCTGTCCAGTCAGGGTAACACCTCTGCAACCAGCAGCATCAGAATATTTTTGCTACAGTACCTCATTTACCTTCAACATAATTAAAGCAGTTTGGTTCTTCTACAGAGTATAACATCAGATCTTGGCTAAGTATTTGTCTGCATTTTAAATGCTCAGTCACACATTTTTAAATGCCCTGTGTGGGAGGACTGGAGAGAAATTCCTACCTCTGCTATTATTTCTGTTCTGCTGAAGGATGGCAGATGTTTGCTGTGACAAGGAGCATTAGAATCAACTTCTGGTAAAGCTGATAGAACCAAGTATGGCTACATCACTTGATGTACATTTTGAAGGCAGGAAGGAAAAGCTATTCTGGTCTATTTCTGATTTTTTTTTTCTTTTTTTACAGTTTTGAAACTATATGCTTGTACACACTTATGCCACTGAAATAAATGAGGTTTAGTAAAGTCAGTGGTGTGCTATGGCAACACTAACTCCTTTAAAAAGGGTAAATCTATATTGCAGGTGCAAACCTGTGTTACAGAGTGAATATAATGGATACATGTAATATTAGTCATTTGCAACATGTGCACAAGAATATTTTGTCCCATAGATACAGATGTGTTTAAAATAAATCCTAAGGATCACAGCACACTGTCTGCAAAGGACTTATGGTTTTTAATTCTCTTTGTGATGATATATCAAGCAACAAAGACCTGTGTTTAAAACATCCGCATAATCAACTTCGAGGCCTTAAAAGTCCTCTATAAATGAAAAGACGGGCATAAGGCCTAACGGAGCTAAGCTGTTAAAGATCAAGACTGGAACTTACTGCAGGTCCAGTGGGGCCAGCACTGCCATCACTCCCACGAGCACCCTGAAAGCAGAGAACACAGTAAGTAGAGACTGGAAAGAGTCAAAGATCAGAGAAAGCCACAGTAAGTGGCTGGTCATTGGTACCAACAGACAGACAGGAAGCCACTTACAGCTGGTCCAGGGGCGCCTACTCTTCCTCTCTCACCAGGGAGACCACGAGCACCCTGAAAGAAAAATTAACTCACTTAGATCTGTTCACTAAACAAAGACATACAGATTTTTTTTTCATTTGCTAAGTCTCTATGAGAAGTGGATTGCATCCAGGCAATTCTATTCCAAATATTCATGTATTACATTAGAGCATCTAGCCAGCTGGACTGTCACTGATGAAAGCAATTGGCTAAAATGCTGGCTGAACCATACCTATCAGATTTTCCACAGCAGCACTAAATACTTACAGGCTGTCCTGGGGTACCATTTTCACCAGGGGCACCAGGTTCTCCCTATGAAAGAAAAAATTAACATGCTTAAGTTACTCAAAGGATTACTCAGCACAAAGCCAGCTAAAGAGATGACACTCAGCTGCTGTATCCTACTGTTCTTGTCTGCTGTAGCGCTCACACCACTGCATAGAATAACAGCACATGGGCTTCTGATGGTGCAGAGGCTGTGACTATCCCATTATATACTGGAGCAAAGCCAGCTGAAATCCTCTTAGAAGAGAAGGCCTGGAGAAAGTTGGTTCACTTGTGAGTCTCAACTTTCTTTACTCACTTTCTTCATTCTGTTATATTTGCTCTATAATGCACACCTAAGAAATAGGGCTAGAGAAAGTCAACTACCAACTCAGATCAAACAGCAGCTTTTCTCTTTTTTTTTTAGCTAGAGGAGAAAGAAAACGACACTTTCTTTTGCCTTAGGTTAAGGCAACAAAGTTCCTAATCTGTGCTGTTAAATGACTAAAAGTAAGACAGAAATATCTGAGTCAAATTCTTATGACCAATAATATTGATATGAGTGACAGTCACCAAAACATGACTTATCTCCCTTCAATATTAGGAGTTCTCAGTAAGCCCATAGTTTGTCTAGACCGGCCTAAAGTGACAAAATTTGTTCCAGAGCACCAGTATCCTGAGCATATTAGAATGCACCAAGCCTTAAACACTGCAAACTGTAGAATTTCTTGCCTTAATCACATTATACTTGTGTTTTCAGTCAAATCAGCATTTCTAATAACTGTTTTTTCATTTAATTATTTACTTCATCCGCTTTTAGTCTCCAAAGATTGGACAGAGTGCTTGCTATCTATCTCATTACCAAACTTTTTCTGAAGCTTAACAAGTTCCAGTGATAATGGAAAATACCATGGTACAGTTAACTCTATAAGCATATAGTGCTAAGCCCTTGTAAACAAGCAATAAGGATTAGAATGTGACCCTTACATTGTTGCATTAAAAGTTTTTGAATGCAGACCTACTGTGAATGAATCACCAGCATTAAAATATCCTACAACCCAAAAAAGCAGTAGTGTTTAAGAATATTGCTAGTAGGCACTGAAGTGGAATGGGAGTGATGAAGAATTTGAGAGGAAGAGCTCGCTAAATATGTTTCTAGACTATGTTTAAGAAAAACTTTCTCAAGCACAGTGTTCTAATGTGCACTAAGCTGAGGAAGACAAAAAGGAAGAAGTCTGAAGATCAAGTAGCCTTAATTCAGAAGAGCGCTGCACTTATCCAAAGTTTTAGCAGAAAGCCTTACATGTCTCACACAGCAGAGTTTTCTAGACAGATTCTCATTTTAATGTGCTTTAGAAAAAACACCCAAAGTCCAATTACATTCCATAGGAAGGCAGAGAAAGCCAATTATTAGGAGCCCAGTTCTGCTGCTCTTACTTAAGAGTTATTACTCGACTGAGGAATCAAGAAAAAGGCCCCAACATAATTTCTCATCTTGAGTCACATGTATTTGTCCTACATAGATCTGCTGACTTCCAAATAATTGCAGCCGGGCAATATTCAGTGACAATATGGAAGATCAATTGGAGAAGATTTCATACGTATTTCCCTAGTAAGAGCTACGAATGCATCCTGCATTTTCAGATTTCATCTTTACCTTGGTGCCAGGAGTACCAGGTTGTCCCTTTTGACCATCCAGACCATTGTGCCCCTATATTGAGTAGAAAATTAAATGTTAAATATGTACTTTCTCACTAAATGCTATATACAAACTATGCATTCCCTTTTGCCAGGAAATATTCAAAACTTCAAAGATATTAATGCATTTAGAATATATACTCTTAACTTAAGAGGGGATTTTCAGGGGTTTTCAGTACACTGAAGTGCTGCCAGTTAACTATTCAGAGAAGAAGTACACATACTCACCCTAATTCCCTTAAAGCCAGGCAGACCAGGAGTTCCAGGGAAACCACGAGCACCCTAAAAACACACAGAGCATGAATGATTACCTCTCATGTTATACACAGTTAAAAAAAACAAAGAAGAAAACATAAGTCTTTCATTAACATTAGTGAGTAGATTGGGGTCTCACTCACTCAAGTGAAGAACATAGTCCACTCCCAAACCTCCCAGGACCAGACTTGTTCCAGGTCTAACCTCGGAAATGTCATTAATTAACCTGTGACATCACAGCTATTTTAGCATTCTATTTTACAACTGTTACTAGTAAAGAGGAGTGAGGAGGGAGGGGGGCAGGGAACAAAACAAAAATGTGACTACACGATATCCTTGAAGGTAAGAAATGAAAGAGAGAGAGATTAATCCATATAAAGAATACTAATGGATTGTTTATGGAGAGCAATTCAGAAGTATCATTAGAGGTTTCATTGATATGAGTAGTATCTCATATAATAGACAGTAAATCACTACTTACTTGAGGACCAGCAACACCCCTTTCACCAGGTCTTCCAGGTTTGCCAGGGTGACCCTAAAAAATGCAGTAGAAATGCACTAAGAGGGAAAGCTCATTTCATAAAAGAACAACAAAACGTTTTTTAAAAAGAAAATACATTAGGAAAGATTTCTTTCAATAAGCAGAAAACTTGGGAGCTTTCCTTTCCCTATGTTCAGGAAACCAAACAATGTATTTGGAAAGATTTTAAAGTTATCCATTTTTCCAACATACAGCATCTTTTGTACTACTAAATAATTATTTCAGGGGCTTATTTATTCTATCAAACATTATAGAACAATGTAAAGTGATGGCCAATAGAATGCTTAGTTTACAAACAACTTAATGTTAGAGTTGAATCACAGCCCTAAAAGAGATGAAAAACAATGACTTACATCTTCACCAGCCTTTCCGGGAGGACCAGGGGGACCACGAGGACCTTGGGGACCCTGTTAAAAATCGACTGAGTATTATGTCAAGCAAGGTGAGTTTCCTCCCTGCTTTCTAACTTCAGTATAGGCATAGCAAGAGCCTGAACCAACTCAAGGTCCTAACACACTTTGCGCTTTGTGAGTTTCAAATCTGAAGGAGTGAACGTGAATGTTCATCTCTGTTTCTTTAATAGGAATATCCCATTCAAGCATTCAAGAGTAAGCAAATGGATGGGAGTAGCAGGCCTAAGCATTACAAGCCTATCGTTGCATTTTATTTCTAATGCTAGTAGTGTCTATATGTGAAATCCGTACTTACTGTTTGACCAGGTTCACCAGGCTCACCAGGAACACCTTGAAACCCAGGAGGACCCTAGACAAGAAGGGACATTTTGTTAGTGTTTGAACAGGCTATTTTGTGATTTTATAGGTGCAAAAAAAAATCCTTCTACTGATTAATTAACATTGATTGTACTTACAGGAGGTCCAGATGCTCCAGGTGGGCCTCTAGGTCCCATTAAACCCTAGGGAGTAAAGAAGTCATTTTAAAAAAAAACCAACCAAACACTACTACATAAACTCTTCTATAATACCTGTTTCTGATGTTCCTAAAATTCCAGTATAAATGGTAATTTTCAATGTGCAATGTTCAAATCAAATCTGAAGAAGTTAAGAGATCTGCATGAATTTGCAAAGGCAGTCCAAATACAAACAGATCTGATGCCAGTGAATTCTGTGAGATGATTAAGAACATACCATTATGGCTGATAATCTCATGATCAGGCATCTCATTCTATTGTAGCTCATTAACAAGTGCTTTCACACACTGGCTCATTCCTCTGCATATACACTGCTTTCTTAAGCATGAGCTTCCAGAGTTTAAAGGTCATAATGACATATTAAGAAAGGCTGCATTTTGGGGCCTGTCAATTTTGTCATAACTTTCAAGAGGAGATATTGGAGAAAAGGATAATTAAAAAGGTAGAGAGGAAAAAAGGGAAAACAAATGTGCATAAGTGTCAGTGTTACTAGGAACTAGGAGGTTCACACACCATTTTGGAAAGCTAATGAAATAAAAGGCTACAGCTATAAAAGTATACACTAATTCTAGTCCAGAAACTAATACAAACTTGTTTCTGGACAGTTTGAATCATCCATGCTGTGTAAGCTGTGAATCTAATTGTCTTCCCTTCTTTTCTGTTTTCCCAATTTCTCACACTTTCTTTATGGAAGTTGAAAATTCCTCATAGAAGGTAAAATTTACTGCTTTTACTGTCAGTGAACCCTCATCGAGTAAAAAAAAAATCGGAGCTTGGAGTTGTGACACTCCAAATAAACAGTCATCTACATTACTGTCAGACATCAAAGGCCGAGCTTGATTAAAAACTGTTTTCCTATAGTTATTATCTAAATGGATGAAATGTCTGTAATGTTTGTGAGGCGAACTTAACCCATAACTTTGCAATCTACATGCACTGAAAAGTACTTGCTGACACCAGCAAGGGTTAGAAATTCGTGTAGAGAGGCAGTAGACTTTAGATGTCAGCGCCATATACAGTAACTGGTAAAGATTCCTCCTCAGAACAGCCTTGTAGTAGCAAGTCATAAAACCACAGAATCATAGATTCTAGGTAGCAAAGTAGATGTGCTATCTGACATCAGATTATGATATTCACTGATTCATAGAAGTGTGATGAGAATTAAAGCACAAGACCCAGTAGCGTTATATTCAAGTTGAGAATACAGTCCTAAGACTATTATCAGACACTTCACATTGTGCTCTATCTAGGGATCAGTTTACAACCTGACTCCACATATATGATCAAAATGATAATTTTAAAACTATGCTTTGAGTTAATACAGCTGGAGTAGACTTAAATACATGTTTATGCAAGTTACCAAGTGCTAAATCATATACTTGCCATAGGTCCGGGGCCAAAGTCAGCCGCTTTAGATGGATCATATTGAGCAGCAAAATTCTGTAGGTGACAAAAATTTGAAATAAAAATCACTACAATTCTTACTTTAAAAAGTACTGATAACCCTCATTCTACACGTATTCATTATCTAATTTGCTAGACATTATGTTGAAGCAACATACTTAAAACTCAGTAAACACAACCCTATTACAAATACATTTCTATTCACCTGTTTCCAGAAAGACCTGATTTCAGTAGCAAGGCCCTTTCACACAAAGGCATCATATCCACCCAGTAGTGACATACAGGCACTGAAATAGTGTCAACTGAAAATAAAGTATGCAGGCTCAATGCCTATTAAAAAATTGAAAACAGTCTTGAATCTCTTAAATAATTTTGCATTATTTCCAATGACAAAAGTTGCGTGTTTTTTGTCACATTATTTAAGTAAAACCTATGGCCCAGCCCTGACAGACTATTGGATGAAGTGGGCTCATCAGCTTCAAAAAGATCTGTAGAGCATGCAGACTTAAACACTGTAGTGGATTCTTCACCTTTTAATCAATGAAATTCTTATAGACAAACACACATCTAGCCTTCTTGACTGAAATGGAAAGAAGTTATATGCAACACAATTGAAAATTCTTTTCTTGATTGTTTTATTAGGGTATTAAAATAAGAAAAACTAAAAAAACAGTTGGGGTCTGCTAATACAAAAATGAATTCTAGCTATTCATACTGAAGGTAAGTGTATTCTTCCATGCAGAAGGATTTATAACACTCAAAGAACCACTGTCTTCATGTTCTCTGCCCAATGCCAAGCAGAGTTAAAGCCAGTGTTCTTCAGAGCATACATGATGGACACTTCTGCAGAAGGTGTATATATACCTGTCCACTTAGTGTTCTGCTGTATTAATACAGATAAATACAAAAAATTCTAAAGGAAGAGGGGTGCTGACTTTTAAGTACAGACTTTTAGTTTAGGGGTACTCTTCTCCAGCTTATTCCAGTACAGTTGCTTTCTCTTGAACACAACAGCCCATCCATTTAACAGCACAGGCTTCATTGAGTTGACTCTGAACTCATAACAAATTATGGTGGTACAAATCTAATGCTAATTAACAGGGTTGATTTGCTCCTATGCATATGTCTCGGCTGAATACAAAATCCAAAGTTGCCAAGGAAAACATAGATCCTAAGGAGAGTTTCACTGGATCTCAGACCATGAATCTCATGCCAATCACACAAAAACGCTTCCTCTACTCTCCAGTTCAATGTCAGTGCTTCTCAGTAAATACGCGTTTAGTCTTTAGTTGTCACAAATCAGAGATTATCAATTCCAGTAATAAAAAGTTCGGATGTCTTACTCCGCCAAGACCTGGAGGACCAGGGGGGCCTGGAGGACCTGCTGGACCGTCTTCACCATCTCTGCCTGGTGGACCCGGTGGACCCTACAGACAAAATGAGGATTATAAAGTGAACATTTGATGTAACTCATGAAGCCTCTGCAGCAATGAGAGACAACCAAGTACCTACAGCACATACTGTAGCACTGCTATACATGCAATCTCAATTTATGACTAAAATCAGAAAATAAGCATAGCCTGAGTTTACACTGTCTTGCCTCTCCTCACTTCACATATACACTGCAGTACCATTTTTCAGAAGATTTACAAGGGTAATATTGGATCTGTGCTATTAACCTCCAAACCGAGAAGCAACCAAAGCCTGAACCCATGAAGACCAGGTTACTTGTGTGGACCCGCACAACCTGTCAGATGCTGTTAGTGAGAGCTAAAAAATTTCCCTGACCAACGGAGGATTGGCAGGTCAGCCCTACTAGTATGAACTAACAAAGATCCAGAACAAGTCAAATGCCAGTTTGGATCATTTGCTGCTAAAATTGCAAATCCGACCACAACAAAACACTGTTCCTCTACAGGTTTTGACAATACCACTCCGCTATCACTGTCATAACCACTCCCACAACAACTTGAAATGACATATATTCAGTCCTGAATATTTGCCTTTACATTCTATCTCCCTCAATGTACAAAGCTGCTCAATTTTTGCTATCACAGTATTTACGATGAGGCATCTGATTTGATCTAGACAAAATCCATAATTAAAATATTACAGATTTCAGAAGGAGCAGAATTAGGCTTGCTGTCTTCAGAACAAAGTATGTATCTCATTGCATTAAACAGATTTAATCAGTGGTAGTCCAAAGTAAATATCCAGTTGGCCATATAGATATACTCTTCCTAGTAGTTCTCATTGTGTTTTGTCAGCATACTAAGACCTAATAAACTTTCAATAGCTTCCTATCAGTAATAGGCATTTTCATTTTCAGAAGATGATACAAAAATGACATGATAATCACACTGCTCAGATAAGGACCCGAATTTCAGAATACAACTTTACAAAAAGTAGCAGTGATGCAGAAACAAATCACAAAAGCAAGTATCAGCAATATGAACGGACATCACACTTAAAGCATCCAACCGCTTTCATCTACGATTACATTTACAATAAACTTCAACAGTATATCTGCTTTCATTAATAGCTATCAACAGGAGAGCTTTTCCAAGCTACCTTTGGAGATACAGGTATTGAATGATCCTCAAAGCTATCCTTGTCTGTTTGGGTTTTATGTAAAGAGCTTCTCTTTATACTGCCCTGTTCAAAGACTGCATCTTTATACGACAACTTTCTCTTGTGCATTTTCATGCACTATTGCCACTGCGTGTAGCTGGAAAAAAGTTTTTCAAATCATCACTTGCAGAGCTAGGTTGTTCTCCGAACTGAATCACACCTGATCAGGTACAATAACCATAGTAAGGTTGGTGAAGTACTGCCAGGAGTAGCATTGGTACATAGATAATTTGATTTCTTGTTAATGAAATTATACTTGCAAGCTTCTACAAGTACATTAATCTCATTAATATCTAAACTTAGCTTTTTCCTACTGATCTTCCAACAACTGTTCAAAGACCACAAACAAAATGAACATCAATCTACTTCCTTACCCTTTCTCCCTGTGGCCCTTTGTCTCCTCTAGGGCCCTGTTGGAAGAACATAGAACTTAATGAGTTACCATGGAAAGTTTCCAGGATAATACAGGGACAGAGATACATTAGGAGTGATCGGTGTACACGAAAACAGGGAAAGAAGACTGCATAGATAGGTGCTATACTTATTTTCCACAGTATATTCTTTGACCTCAATATGCTACTAGAAACATTAGTTACTACCATCACTACATCAGTTAATGTATCACTGCGCAGAAGTATTTGCAATTTGTTTTGTTCTCTACTGAATAACTGTCCGTTATTTAACAGAGACTTTTCAAAATAAAATGGTGTTTCCTTAGCCTTTCAGATCTGTATGGATACTGCTGTACTGTTCAATTCATGAAACACTTCCAAAGAAACTCTTGTTGAACAAGAATCTTTTCTTGGTGCAGTTGGGCTCTTGGTATGCTTAGTTCTGCTCTTGGATAAAGCAGCTTAAATCCAAAATCTGAATTTACCATTTTGCTAAGTTATTGCACTCATTATTCCCTCCTTTTTACCTCTTACTTATCTCAGTGAGAACTGGGAAATAATGAATTTAGACAGTTTTGTCATCCAACATTCCACAAAACATTACTCTGCTCAGGAATATTTGATGTCACCTACATCTCTACACAAGAAAAATGAAACTGCTTACCTTCCGCCCTGCAGGTGCCTGGAAGACATAAGGCAGAGAATTAGAAAAAAAAAAAGGTACAAATTATCCCTTTTAAAAAAAAAAAACAATGTACAAACTTAAATTCATCTTCTTACAACCCTACAATTTCCACCAGTACCCTATATTTAAGTATGCCCTATGTTTTTCAAATTACTAGCAAGGCTAAGAGTTTATTATACAGTGAAGATATATGTACCTACGTTAGAATCTTCTGTTGAAGGATGGCAACTTTATACTTATTATAGCCTACAAATGTAACATAAATGGAAATCACACCTGAGTTCTCTCATAATCCTTCCATGCAATGAAATTTAGCCTGGAAGACCGGCCTTCTCCGACCCAAACTGCCAGGTATGATGTCCGAACACCACTGCTCTGTTATTTCTCCTCATGGTCTTTACACCTATGAAGGCAGTCCCTCAAAAAGGCCAGCCCACTGCACAAATTGGGGTGTGTACGTTTCCAGGCAGTCCCTTCAGGACTGGTATCTTCCAAGGGCCACCTTGGGAACTAAGGTTACTACATAACACTGCCCTGACGAGGTAGTCTAGCTTGTGAACGGAAGTCGAGGGTTAGATATTAGAGAAAAAAAATAATCATACTGACCTCTCTCACATCTGCAGAAGGAAGGGATAGAAAAAAGAAAAGAGAGAATTAGAAAGCGGATTCCATTGTTTTAAAAGGTTTACATTTAATGCTTTGAAATAAAAACGCGACTTTTGTCAATTTTCTTAATGCAATTTCTTTCTCTTCATGCCACTGTATCAAGCTGTGTGAACCCGCAGTCACGATCGCAATATTTTCCCAAATCAAAACAGTTAAAATTACTCAGGAGGTGTTTTCTACAATCATGCTCTAAATGTGCTGAAAAATATGTATCTCCAAAAAAAAAATTTCTTTTAAATCACATACATATTTTCACATGTGTGCATTCAACAGCTGAACGAAACCAGACATGACATACGCGAAGATATTAACTGGAAGGGGCCAACTGAAATTTTAATATAAGAGGCCCCTCTTAGTCCTACGGGGAATATTTAAGCATGTCTATTTCCAAAATTTCCTGTAAAATGTGTTTGTGTAGAGCAGGGAACTGTCTGAAGCTGTCACCCACCAAATGGCAAGCAATTTTCTTTGTATGCTATTTACTATGAAGAATGCTTCTGCTAATTAGTTGGAGAAAACAATTTCCAAAGTCTGTTTTCTGAATTTCAAGCAGCAAATGATCTGTTTTGGCTGAAACTTAAACACGTCTCGCACCACAGATCAATGCCAGTAACCTGATACGTTACGGGTTTTTGGACCTGTTTTTTCCCCCCCCCATAAAGTGTCACTTGAGTAATGTATTATCACAATAAATTCAATTGGCTCACGCTGCAAAAAAAGGCAATACTGAAAAGCAAGACATTACTAAGCGCCACTACGGCGGATTACAAATTGCCTATGGCAACTCAACGTAAGATGGAAAAAGTGGCAGCTTTCAGGTGATGGTGGCACACGGGTTGGACGGCGGGACTCCCAGCCGAGCCCCCTCAGCCGTCCACAGGGCTCCGACGGAGGCGCTCCTACCGCCGCCCGTCACCAGGGGGAGAAATGGGGCCGGCCCGCAGCCCGCTGGGTCTCAACCAGAGCCTCCCGCTGGGCACGGTCCCGCCGCGGCTCTCGGGCCTCGTCCACGGGCATGCCCACGGCTTGAGGCAGCCTCGGCCCCGCGGGCAATTCGGTAGGGCTGTGCTGGGATAACGCAGGCAGCCCCAATCCTCAAAGCGGCTTTTTCGACGCGGGGGCGGTTGGGGCAGCGCTTCCCCGAGTGCTGAACAGCGATAAGCGGGGGAAGAGGTGCCCTTCTCCCCAGGACACGCGTGTGGGGGGCGACTCCCTCCTATCACTGTATGTGCGGACGGGACTGCGCTTCTCCCGCAGCAAAGCGCGGGAGTACCAAATCCTCACGCCAGGGAGCGGAACCCTTTAAAATCTCCCACTAGAGCTGATATCCCTGCTCGTCCGCTCCTCTCCTGCCTCGTAACGCCTTTCCCTCTCAGGAGACCCCCGAGGATGGCGGGAACCCCCCACCCTTCGGAACCGGCTCCGCGGCCTCTCCGCTCTCGGCCGGCAGGCGGCGCCATAGTGCGCTGCGGGCGGCGGCGCGGCACAAAGCCGCGGAGGGACGGGGCGAGCCGCGCCCGGCCCGGGGACCGCGGAGTGGGTGCATCCGGGCAGCACTGTGCTCCTGGACTTTATGCCTCTGCGCCTGAATTAGGGCTTTACGTTCTGCTCGGGATGCGCGCCCATCTTCTGTTTCTTTCTTTTCGTTGTTTTGTTGGAGGGTGGGGGGTGTTATCTCATTGGCCTTTTGCCATCCGTTGGTAGCTCTGAACTAGAGGCGCCGCTCTGAGACGGAGGTGGCAGCTTTAGAGAGGGTCTCCGGAGCGCGCAGAGCGGGACAGCCACCCCCTGCCGCCACCCATGCCACGAACAAGCGGAAAGCACTTACGTTGACTTGTTGCTAGGTATGAAGTTACTGCGAGCAGCAACAAAATCCGCGTATCCACAAAGCTGAGCATGTCTACTTGCTAGACATGCAGACTCCTTGTGTTGCAGAGCCCCCGGACGTGGTTGGCTATTACCTGCAGGACGCAGGCATACAGTCGCGAGGAGTAACTCCAAACTTAGCAGAAACCTGCAGCCCGGGATGCTAATTAATCAAGCCCCGCTCCGCCCTATTTATACCGCAGGAGGGTCCCGCGGCTGCGAGGGTGAGGGCAGACCTTCGGGTCTCCTGGCCTGAGTCAGCCTCCAGGTTAGTTGCCCCCGCAGAGAAGGGAGCGACAAAG
>JANHGO010002390.1:0-30223 GCA_024606505.1 Aquila spilogaster
TTAATCAATCGAGTGTTTTCTGCATTCAGGTGTTCAGGGAAAAAAAGGGTCACGACGAGGATCTGCCTAGAATAACTGAGCACTCGTGCATGGTCTGTACAGTCAGGACTCGGTGGGTAACGGCAGGGAATAGACAGAGTGGCTAAAAATAGGATTTGCTTCCAGTGTTTCTCCGGTCTATTTTTGATGCTTGATTTTGATAAGGTTGATTGGACTCTTACTAAAAATAGCCGTTCCTAGCAAGTTGAGGACAAAAAGTAGAGTATTTTTAACCAGCACAGACTAAAGTACTTTTGTTGGCTGGAGATAATCTAGAAGCTTGGTATTGGTCAATTGCCAGTGATTTATATAAATCTGTAATAGATGAAGCACTGCTTGATGCCAAGCAGGGATAGTCTCTTCTCCTCTTGCCAGCTTTTGTTTTCCCCAGGAGCTGTCATATTCTTAATATAGCCTCTGCGTTTCGTAGCAGAAGAATCTCGAGTCTTTAGTTATTTATGCAGTGTACTTCAAACCTATGCTAAGGTTAGCTATGCTAGGAAGTTTCTCTGAACTGTACTGCTTAAAAAAGCCACATAGCTTCCTGGTTTATACCTTACGTTGTTTCTGCTGCAGGAGATGTTGTGCAGCGAAGAAGGAACCTTGCTGTTCTTTGGAGTCTGTCCTACAGGACAGGGGCTGCTCTCCTTTGTAAGTGGAGAAATGAATGGGAAACACCTTCTGCAGTGCCATTTTGACAACAAATTTGTCCATCTCTTGGTGGGCAGGAGTGGAAGCTGTGCTGCCCTCCTGGAGGTTGAGTTGTTGGCTTAATTTGTTAGCAAGAAGAGCACAGTTAGACCCAAATTGCAGGACTCACATCTTCCTGGAAGGAATAATGTGGTTAGTGGCTTGAGCCCTCCTTGAGTGCATCTGCAGTACTTTGAATGACTCCCTAAAAACTCACACTTTTCTTAATGAAAACAGGAAAATGGCCAAACTTAAATGAATTTGTAGTTCTGAGCGGCTGGCAGAGAACATGCCTAACAGTCATTAGTGCAAGGAGTATGCCTGGTGCTGTTTGCTAGCAGCAGTATGGATACAGTATTCTATACTTTATGTCCACTAAGCATCTCTGAAAGCTTAGTTTGCTTTAGGAACTGTGTGTCAGTATCTGAAGGCAGGCTTGATCTCTAAGCTTTGTCTTCCCTGTCGTCTAACCTTGAGTTGGGGAGTCACGAATCTCTAATCTTGTTTCAGCGTGATTGCTCTGCAGAGCTGCAGTCAGATTCTCTGTGCTTGCTGCCGCTCGCTCTCCCTGTATAAATGCTGCTCCTTGCTCATGTCGTGAGGCAGGATTTCTGCATGCCTGCCTCATGCCTTGCTGTACCATTCTCTGCTTTTGTTTTTAAGATATTCTGGATGGATAAGGAGCAGGTAAATGTTCTCTTAGGGCCTCAAATATTCACTTCAGTCAATGACCAGACTGCCGTGGTCACGCTTTTGCTCACCTGTGGAACAGCAGTCACCTTTGTAAGAGCAGGTAATGCTTACCTAGTGTGTCTCCTGAGAGGAGGTGCATGTTCCCTAAGTCACCTCTTTTTTGGGAAATCAGTAACTGTTGCTTGTTGCAAACAGAAAAACCTGTGAGCATAAGTTCATTGCCTGCACTGATGCCTTATCTTGTGCATATTGAGCCATGGGGTTTCTGAGGGACGTAGATGCTACTGGCCGCATTCACGTATCACTGACCACTTGCAGGCCTTCTGAGGAAAGTCTGGTTTTTAGTCCCTGAAGTTGTGTACCACTGGGTGTATTCATCATCTTATGAACTGAAGTCACTGACTGTTTAAACAGTGTGTTTTGTAGGCTTGATCTGTGGCTTACAACAATAATGAAGTTCTTCCCTTTCAGTGCAATACCAGGCATGCCACTGACCGCTGAGGTCGTTCATCTTTGCTGCCTTTGTCCAGGGTTGCCTTGAGTTTGGCAACACCTAGGAGATGACTCAGGTGGTTATGAATTGCGCGTGTTGTCCATGTGACGAGTTGTGAAATGAGCTGTGTGAAGCGTTGTGGGGACAAAATGGATAGGTGGTGGTAAGGTTTAGAGAATGAGCTGCATCTATTGACAACTAGTCTGGTAAGGGCAGCTATGGTGGATTCCTGTGCATCTTTGTCCTAAATTTAAGATATCAATGTAAGAGCTCAAAGATATGTGAGCAAACTCGTAGTGGAAGTTGTGATGTTTTTACCATACAGGAAGCAAAATTCTGGCACAGCCTTTTGGGAAAAGATGCTGTACTGATCCAAAGCAGAGATTCTGATTTATGTAAGTGGTAAGGATAACACTGCTACTGAAAATGTAAAGTGGTAATCTGAGTTCTTGTGCCATTGATTTGTTAGTAGTTATGCAATAGTAACTGAAAGGTCTTGAATCTGTTCTGTATTTGCCATAACGTACTTAATACCATGTTTTCGGACTTTCCGTTGCTTGTAAAATTCTGCAGTTAAGTACCTATGATTTTATAGAATAATTTGAGGTGTTTTTGCTCTGCCTTCTGAGGATGTGCTAAACATGGCAAACAGTGATCCAAAAGACCCTAATACCTGCTAGGAAACAGTAAGGTTGAGTTTAGAAAGACTTTCTTCTCTCAACGCTGGTGGTTTGGTGGGACCACTGCACTTTCTGCTGTAACATGTGTCAGAACACTTTCCACTCTTCACTCTTGAAAAGAGGTAAGACCTAAGATCCTCCTGATCTTTTTTTTTTATACCCTTCCTATGGCATTTCCTACAGTCAAAGATCAAATGACATAAATTTGTTGTGTGCTTTGTTGGGTGGTGTGGATAAACGAGAGTATTTGTTCGTTCACTTTTACGTGGTTAATAACTATTAAGTGAATACTGTTTGCTGGGAGCTGGAATTGATAACTGAAGTCATCTCTTTCACTTATTTGTTCTGGTGAAGTAGGAGGCTTGATGTCAATACAACACAAACAGAAATATGTCCGTGTTCATTGTGCAAATTCATTTCAAGTTCACATTCCAGTGAGACTGGCCATATCTTTGCTCTGGCTGCCACTGAGGCTAACAGCATAAAATACTGAGCTGTTGAGTAATAGACAAAATGTGTTAGTTGCTTTTCTATGTAGTGCTTGCATGTGTTTTCCCCCGACCCCTAGTTTTGCAGAAGACAGATACTGTTGAATGATGGCTGCCTAAATCTGTGATTTTGAGTGCCAGTGGCTGTGGAGTTCGGAGAATGAGAGCAGGGATTAAAGCTCAGTAGATCCTATAGACAGGAAACATTTGGGTTGTCTGGTACCTCCGAGTTAAACATTCCTGACTTTAGAATTTAAACTGTTATTACTCAATTGCAGCGTGAAAATGTGTTGTTGTGTTGTGTAGGAATATTTAACTACAGAGCTTGGGAGAAGTTTTCATTTTCAAGATAAACACTTGAATAGCACCGTGCTTTTTGTTTGGGGTCCTACATACTACACTGGAAGTTCTTTGCCCATTTTTACCTTAGGTTGTATCCAGCACCTTGATGGATTTTTAAGTCACTTATATTTGCGTGGTGTACACTGGTGGCTATCATCAGGGGAAGATGAGTGTTGACTTCTTTGCCTGAAATCAGCGAGTGCCTTGCTAGCAGCTTCCATTCAGACCAACTTTAATTCAGCCGACTCCCACACAAGCTTCCTGGGCATTCTTCTCACTTCTCTTCAGGAAAGAGCAGATGGCTGAAGTGGGAAGCTACTATAGCTCGTCTGACTACTGAGTAAATGTGGATAGTCACACTTAGGAGCTGGTGCAGCTTTCTTGTGCAGACAATAACTAATTCCTACTCTGCTTGCTTTGCCTTCTTTAAGCTTTGCCAACTGCAGTCTGTTTGTAACTTCTTTGCTGGAAGGCAGTCTGTAGAAGAAACAGAATTTAAAAGATTAATCTACACTTGGAGTTAAACTGGCTTCAACACATCGAGGTGATAGTTAAAACTGCTAAACGGATGCAGCTTCTGTATGTAGCCGGAGTAGTTAAAGCTGCAACACTTGGCTTCAGAACAGAAGATAGATGTGAATGTAATCACTGTGAAAACTGTAAGTGTGCAAGAGTTAACAAAACCTCTTTTTATCATCCTCCCCATCACATCATGGTGCAGGTAATCTAAAATATGGAGGAAGATAAGATAGTTGAACCTTGACTTCTGTGATGTTTATCCAGCCAGTTGCCTTCACCCCACCTCTCCCTGTTGCTTTCAGAACATCAGGTGTAAGTATTGGTCTCTGCTCTAGGAAGTTCCTGTTCAGGCAGCCTTCCTGACCCAACCAGCTGCTCATTAGGATCCTGGTCAGTGGCAGGGGAGGTCTGTGGCACTGTGCTGTCACGACCTATCACAGTCCTCCAGTGCTGACCTGAATACCAGTATAGCCATTGGTGAAAAAATCACTTGCTTAGACTGGGTGAGAGCTGAGCTATGCTCCTTCTCTTGAAAGGCCGTAGGGAGGGAAGTGTGGCTTGAAAAAGTGTTTTCTAAGTTATAGCACAGTGGAAAACAGTCCTTGTAGTATGCTTTCTCTTCAAGGTGATATGGGAGCTGGAACACAAGATAACGTTATTCCTCTCAATGTGAAACCACCAATAAAATGATAGTGCCTTCTGGTGAGAAGACGATTTCTTTATAGCTATGAAGAGCTAGCTGTGTTCTTCATTTATGTGTGCACACCTTTGCCTACAGCAGAAGCAAAATCATAGTCACAGAATGACTTGGGTTGGAAGGGGCCTTAAAGACCAACCAGTTCCAAACCCCATGCCATGGGCAGTTTTGCCACCCACTAGGTCAGGTTACCCAGGGCCCTTCAAACTGGCCTTCAGCTCCTCCAGGGATGGTGCGTCTGCATGATGCACATCAGCTAGGTGCATTTTTATGTAGGTGATGGTCCAAGTGTTTTTTTTTCTTTTTTCTTCTTTTTTTCCTGGTGGGATTTTATGATATTTTTCATCAGACTAGTTTGCATTTCTGAAGTTCTGTTTTGGAGGCTGCTTTAATCTCTGGGTAATGGGTTCTTTCAGTGTGAACTAGAACCTAAAAAGGGAGGACATGTCATGTTGCTCATAGGTCAGTTTGAAAACTCTGATCTCCAACTGCTTAAATCTCATGCTCCAACCAATTCTTTTGCAGTCTACTTAAGCAGTGGATGTGATAAGCAAGACAAATATCTGGGATTGCAATTGTGCTTGCATTCTTAGTACTAAGCTTTTGAAGTGCTGCAGATGCTTTTCTAAGTCCCTGCCTTACGAAGCATACACTCTCAGCTGCAATTGCTGAAGACTGAACAGCTAGTGGTGTCATGAAACTCAAAATACTTAGAAATACTGAACTTGTTATTTGAGAATAAAACTTTTAAGTCCACAAATTTTGAATTGGAAGGAGGAGAAACCGTCCACAAGTGCTAGGTAGGGGAGCTGTTATTCAGACATCTCATTAACTCTTGAATGAGAGAAACAACTCATTTCAAAGAGTCACTGAAGTCAAACGTGATTCAGTCTGGGTCAACTTAAAATATGTCCAGTTATTGTTCTAAAACTAACAGGGAGTGGTGCTGGTACTTGTTTTCTCTTCTCTGTGCTCTTGTTTATTCCATTATTTTGTTGAAACAGTAATGAACTGTGTGATAATGCATCATATGAAACCTAAGATCAGCAGTGCTCAAACTGAAGCCTGACGGTCCTAGAACCGTCTTGCAGGGCTGTATTGCCCTGTGGCTAAATGGGTGTCATGGTTCTGACACAACTCGGATTACAGGCAGGTGGGCTCCTGTGAATGTGTTCCTGATTTCTTCTTCAAGGCCTTTTTCCTTTGTTTGGACAACTGCTTGACCTTTCTAAATTTGGATTTCTATCTATAGCAAAGCTTACTCACACTTGCCTAATTATAGCTGAATAGGAATTGGCAAAACAGTGTGACACACTCACATAACCTTCTTAATACATTTCACAGGGACTGACAATGTAGCAGGTAGAACTGATCACTATCCATCACATCCTGTGTGTGCAGTGTATGCTAGCGTACTGGCAGTACAGTTGTGTATCTTCACCATACTGGAGCTATGGCATCTTGCAAATAAACTGTTAAACTAGGGGAGAGGTAAATGTATGTGTGTATACCTTCATGGAGGGTCATCTCTAAATCCAGCTTCAGTCAGGGACATTACTGGATCAAATTCCTAGGCTGTTATTGTGTTGTTGACTGGCCATTTGAGCTAGAATAGGACCTTTGCTGGCAGCTTCATCACTTGTTATTACATCTGCTTATTTATAGCTAGTGGCAGAGAAACTGAAATGGTTACAGCATTTCCTAGCTGTTATTACTCAAACAGAAGTATTCTGGCTCCTGTTTGCATTCCAACTGTTTTGGGTGATCTGCAGTGACTAATCAAGCCATCTGCAAACACATTTCCCTCTGCTGCCCTGGGGAGAAGCCGCTGCTAGGTGTGGTGCTGGCTGCACACCTCACTCGGCTGTGCTGGGGTATGGGTGGGCTTGGGAATTGAACCAGCACTCCCAGTTCAGTTTTCTGAACCATTAAACAAACCCTGTTATTTGAGACATGCCTTGGTTGAGTGCTAAGCAGTGGAAGCATTAAACAAGCTGTTCTGATCTGTCTGAGGGCAGCTGGATAAGTATAGCGTGTTCTGTAGCCACTTAAGAGAGAGCAGAGGTGGATGAAGGAGTGGAGAGCTGCATGTGTAAGAACGTTGAGACGTAGGAATTGGAGTTGATTGGAATTAATAGATGAGAGAAGGAAGTGATGTTGAATGTGCTTGCTCAAGCAGTAGTTGGGAGAAGTGGATTGTGGGTGAAGGAGTTACTGTTTAGTGAGTAAACTGAGATGATCAGCTACTGGTGTGGTGAGCCCTGGAATAATCTGTCAAACTAATGGCATGTTGAGTCACTCAGTGATTCTCAGCATGTGGAAAAGAATCCTAGAAAGACTTGAGGCTTGACACAGATCCCAGTCTGCCCACAGGTGAAAAAACTCTAGACGCAACTGGCTGCTTTGGTCAGTCAGACTTGCTGGTGGCAAGACACCACAGTCACAGGGATCTAAAAACTCCTGGAGAGTTTTAAACAGATGTCTTCTGCTTTGAGACATTCTGTCCATGTCATAAAATCTTCGTTTTATTGAATTCTTACAGGTTTTAGGATGCTTTTTATTTTACTATGTATTTAAACCAGTTCTCAACCTAGTTTTAATCGTCATAATGGAGCTTTTTTTCAATTAAATGATTTTTAGAAATCTCTTAAGCCACAAAGCTTTGGAAGTAGCATAGTGGGCCGGAAAACTGGCATGAGAAGGGACGCTGAACATGATTCTTGAAGCAACTATTAGGCCCATAACTCTTTCTCTACATGGAAAGGATAGTGCGAACTTCCTGAGAGACCTTTAATAAAATTTCAAGTTGTACACCTATTCCAGAGACTTCGTGTCTCTTGACTGGAATAAGTACTTCAGTAGTGTGCTAATGAACACTTACTGCAGTTATTTCTGTGAAGCAGCTAACGGATATCCATCTTTTTTTCCTAGTGGTCACCGGAGCTACTGATGGGATTGGAAAAGCCTATGCAGAAGAGGTGAGAATTCTTATTGTTTGGAACTGTTTTGATCCTTGGCAAGATGTCAAGCAGCTGGCCTTGTCCCTTCATCTTGTTTTAACACATATATGTGAAAATTAAGGTCTTTTATGTTGCTTCCCTCAGGTGACTAGTTGAAAGTCAAATCTCTTTTCGTTTCTTTTATTTGTGTCTTCTTCTGTCTTCAGCACTCGCCTTGTCCTTCAGTTTTTACTTCTAACTTTTTTAGTTACTATAATTATTTTCACTTACCCCAACCCTTGGAATTTTCTTTTGGTATTTTCAGACACTGGCTAACTGGCATTTCTAGCTGCCTGCACTGTGTTCCAATTATTCCCTATGGTTTATGAAGTCTCTGAGTCTTGGGCTTTACCTCTATCCCTTTTACTGTGCTTTTGCTCTTGATGGGTATGTGGGTTCCACATATGGCACTGCAGTGTATTGTTTCAAGAGAGGAAAAAGTGCCCATTAGTATGGGGCAATTTAGCCTATGAGCCCAGAGAACATCATGACAAATAGTGCTGACTACAGCAACTTAGAGCAAAAATAACTTTTAACTCCAGCATCAGTATCAAAGTGAGCCTGTTTGTACTCATTTTTGTCTTCTCTGAAACACTCGCGTGGTTGTGTGAGGTAATGATTTGTGAGGGGTCCTCTTTTAAGGAGTTTTCTGTTTTGCAGGGCCCACAGTCCTTGCCCTTCAGACTCCCCTTCCATCCCTGTGTGCCCTGCCATGCACACCTCTTCCCCCAGGCTCCTTCCTGCTTTGTGGATAGGAGCACCCAGCCCTGCTAAGGGGGGAGGCTGTTGTCAAGAGCACCTGATTCTTGTGCAGGGCTGACAGCTCCTACGTGCCAAATTATGCCAGTTACATGGCCCTGAAGCAAATTATGCAACACTTAAATAACTGCCTAGAGCAAGTGGAAGGAGGTTGTTGTGCCCAGGGCATAGTACTACTGGGAGGGAGCCCTCTGATGTGTGAGATGCCCCCCTGAACATTGTGGGATGTTGGTTTCAGGCTCTATGTGTTAGGTTATCAGGTGAGTGAAACTACAGCTTTGCTTTATGTTCTGCTGGTGTCTATGAGAGCTAGGCTGCCTTTGAATACAAATATGTGCTGCTGGCAGACCCCTGTTACGTGTGCCTCTAGTAGGAAAGCTGATTTGCAAGTATGAGGCCCTGGTGGGAAACATGGGCTGTTTCAGCATCTTTGCTGGTGTTACTGTAGGCGCAAAGCACCCCAAAGGGTACAAACAGTGATTCTTGGGCTATAGAATAAGGTGTATTTTCCCCTTTGAATGTTTAGGTGGGTGACGGATGTTTAATTACATCAAGTGAAAAGAGAGTGAAATAAGAAATACCCTAAAAGACTTCTCAGTCTTTCAGTTAACTCCAGGTTTGTCTGTCTTCCTAAGACAACCAGCAGACTCTTGACTTTCTAGTAGGAATTCCCTTCAGGTTACTATAAATGCCACTGGCACATGTGCTGCTTGGGCACTCACAGCTGTGAATATAATCATGCAGATTATTTCTTTCTTTTTGGAGGAGCTGAAGTGAGACATGCAACTGTTGAGATCTTCTCTACAAAAGTTTGGTATCTTCTCTCATTATTGATGGGAGAATGTTAGAAGTTAGTGAATTCCCTGGTTGTATTCTGCTTTGGTTTCTTTCCTTCTTTTCCAAGCAATAAGCTGCTTTTACACTTTTCATTCCTGTATTAATAAGATCTTTATTCCTTGCTCAGCATCAGTATCCTTTTCATGACTGAGCTACTCCATGAACAGTAGTGCTCTGCTAAATGCAAGCGTTCTTCTCTACACAAGTAATGCTTGCCTTTGGTTCCAAAGGAACAGACTTTCTTCCTTGTTTTTTAGTAAGGATACACTCAGGACTTGCTATTTATTGCCCCATTGTTGCTGTACTCCTGATTAGCAAAAGCAAACAGCAGAAATTTCATCTTGGATGGTAAACTACAGGTTGTGATCCAGTTGAGTGCATGATGATGCATATCTGCATCTCTTTAGTACCGCTCTTGCTGTACTTGCTCTAACAAGAGCTCTAACTCTGCTTTTGGGAGAGCTGTCAATCACATTCCTTTCTTTCTTTGAGAGAAGGAGTTTTAACAGCAGCTATGTTTTGCTATCAAAGTAGAAAATGTGGTAGTTACTAACATTGGATTTATGGAAATTAGACACCTACATCCACCAACTCAGTTTAGAACGATGACTTATGCTTGCATCAATTAATCCTTAAGCTATAGGAGCATATTCCCATTGTGCTACTCTAGATTAGTTTTTGTGATTATTTTAAGGTCCTCTCATTCAAAGTTTTCATCTTGACATGGTCACTGGCCGAAGATCCACGTTCAATGGCAGGTTATTTACAATGCAACTGGATCATCCTCATTCCATATATGAAAACTGTGATCAGTTACTGGAACCTCGGAGGACGAATTTTTACTCCTTGGACAGCTGTGATTTTTTTCAATTCACTTGGCCTCTATCAGTGAATATTCAGAGACTCAGCAGAACTCTATCAAGTTACATCAGTCAGTGTGCACTGTGTCTTTTCTAAGACAGATTATTTCTTTTAGGTGATACCCATTCCTAGTTACAAGCTGTTTCTTGGACATATTTCATGCTCCATACTTGAATGATTCCTCTTGCCATTTGGTTTCCGTTTCCAGATTTGGGATGAGCTTCTCAGAGCATCTCTTCAGTATCAATGTGGCAGCAATTTCCCTCAAGTTGCTTTTGTGGTGGAAGTTCTCGAATTTGCTGGGAGTCTGCTAACTTGATGTAGCAATGTGACTTTTCTTGATCTGTTTTTGGACTGGTACAGTTTGGCGCTTTTCTGTAAGCTGAGTTACCTGCTTAAAGCAGTCTGTGAGCCCGGAGCTCACTGCTGACAGAAAGCAAGCCGTGTGTCAGCAGTCTAGAGTTTGCACCTACGAGGAGCAGCTGTAGGGCTTTCCTGCCCCTTGGTACCTCAGCTATTTCACAGTAAGCAGATTATTGTCAGGTCGTCCTCAGTATCACAGGCAGAGATACTTTTAGGTAAACCTTTTGCCTTTGCTTTCTTGATCCCGTAGAATGGAAGAAAGCTATCTTAATCCCTTCTTCTCTTCCCACCATCTCCAAAGCCTACTGCTCAGCTTTATGAAAAAACTGTTCCAGTAAGCTAGCTGCCTGTAACAATACAATACACTGTTTTTACTTTTTCCTGGAATAGGCATTTGCAACAGAAAGATTGTTTATTTTCCATTGCTGGGTAATTCAGGTATGTATCTGTCTTCCTGCAATCCGTTAAATTGTTAGATCCCACTACAAACACGCAGTGTTTAGTCTGATTTGATGACCAGGATACGCTCTGGCTACAACTGAATTTACACAGATAGCTTCCCTAAAGCAACTACGTGAGAAAGTTGACCTTTATTACCTATGAATAGTGCAAAGTAAGAGCAGAGCCTGAGTTCTTCCTAAGTAAGTTGCTAAAGGAAAGAAACATTGCGTGCAGGAGTAATTTTGCAACGCAGGTGTTGGAGTGAGCCTGGATATCTTAACTGGGCATTTTGAGCTTAATTTTGGATAGTAGCTTCTTTGGTAGGACTTTTGGAAGTGTGGGAAGACTGTAAAATACCTGCTGTTGGTTTTCTACTGTATACATGTGTTCATACACCTGTGTGGGATCACAAAGCAGATACCAAGTTTTCCGTGAGGGAAATCAATAAAGAAGTGCATGCAAGTGCTTGTCCTGTTTCTCCCCTCCGTATCTCTGTGTGAAACTGTAACTCTTCAAACTTGCTGGTCATTGTTACAGTATTTGACAAATCCCTGTAGTAATTAGGATACTGATATGGAAGTGATTTATGACTGCCCTTATGTCTCCTGTTTTTTGTTTTTTGTTTTTTTTCAGTTGGCAAGACGTGGAATGAAAGTGGCTCTAATCAGTCGGTCAAAAGAGAAGTTGGACCAAGTTGCTGGTGAAATAAGTGAGTTGAAAACTTCTTCCTTACATTTCACATGTGTGCTTATAAAATAAATGTGATTGCATGTTAATTTCTTACAGGCTGATATATACAACTCTAATAGAGAAACAAAAGTTTGTTCTTGTGCACAGCGCAAACATTACAGACATAAGTGATAAAGGCCTTGCTAAATAATAGTGCAGATGTTCCTCTTTCACTTCTGAGAACAGTAGGGTTTAATTCTGATGGTGAGGAACTGGAACAGGTTGCCCAGAGAGACTGTGGATGCCCCATCACTGGGGCAGGTTGGATGGGGCTCTCGCTAGTCTGATCTAGTGAGTGGCAACCCTGGCCAGGGCAGGGGGGTTGGAACTGGATGATCTTAAGGTCCCTTTCTAACCCAAGCCATTCTGTGTTACAATTCTGTATGTACTTCTAAAACTGTTTGTCTTGCATAAAAACTGCCTGCCAGATCAGACCAAAATACCACTGATTGTCATGATAGGCATCTCAAATGATAACAAGGAGAGAAACATGTAGCCATCACTTCACCTGAATATGACCTCAGCTCGAAGCAAGTATGATTTCACGAGTTTCAACCACAAAGGTGGTTTCTTTGTTCCTTCTGTTATTCATTGTATAACAAGGCGTACATATTTATTGTGGGTATGAGTGGTTGTCTCCCTCCTGCTTCTCCAATTTCATTTTGTTTTGGATAAACTACTCAACTCAAAGATCATTGTAAAGAGCTGTGAGCTCTATTAGGGTAACAAATGTTCGTAGTCATAGGAATATGGGGAATGAGTTAACGTGCAAGTTTAAGAGCCTATGCTAGGGATTGTTTCTTCAGTAAGCGTGTAGTAAATGGTTATATATAAGAATAAGGGAGTAACTTAAGTGTTCCAATCACAAATGTAAAATCGATATTTGTATGGGGTCAGTTAGTTTCCTCATGTCTCTTGCAGACAAATGATTTTCCAACTAGAGCGAAGTATAACCATAATGCACAAAAATTCTTATTGTAATCTACATCTCTTTTATTAAGGCAGTTTTAATGCAAGTTTATTAGTTTATGCGTAGTATGTCAAGATAAAAGGAGAAATGTAGCCTGTGTGTAGAGCTTTTTGATAAGTGGGAGTGGGAGTCGTGTATTATAAAGCATGTTTCTCAGCATAACGGTTTTGGATAATGAAGGCTTTAAAATCCTTCTTCTGTGTTACTTGTTTTGCTTAGACTTTCCTAAAATGGTTTGTGTGTATGATACAGGTAACTGTAAGAGCTGCTGTCTTTCAGAGAATCATAACAGACTTAAGCCAAAATAATACAGTTAAAACTTCCATTGAATTTGTTAGTGGCACCACTTTACTACCAAGTGTAACCTAGAAGTGAGTGTACACAAACTGTCCTGCACTAAACAGTAGTGGACTGCTTAGTCTAATGATAACTAAATCACTTAAGGGCTTCAACTTGTTTATTGATGACTATTTTACTAGTTTGCTGAGAAATATAGGGCATACGGTTCTCTTTAAATTAGTCACTGTATGTAACTTTAATGTCTGTTGTAAGATGGCATATGAAACTGTTTTCTAGAGAGAAAAATCTTTCTTTGTGTCTATTTAGATGGTAAAGAGCATCCTTAGAACTCAGATGGCATCAGATTCTGCCTTCTAGTTTGAAGTAATTGTCCCTGTTCATTAGTATCCTGCATTTAAGAATGTCACTGTAGTGTCTGATCATATCTCTGATATACTCTTACCAACACAGTCACGGAGTAAATGCAGCTGTACAGGTATCACTGCTTGGGTACCCCGTGTGAGTACTGAAGCTTGTTGCAAATACTGAAGTTGCAGCGACAGTCTTTTTGGTGTTTAACTGCAGCAAGTGAGTAATAGCTTGCTGCATATGTGGGCATGCAGTCACATTTCTTACTATGCTGTATACAGGTATCTTCCTAAGTAAAAACTGAATTGCTAGAAGTTATCTACAAATATCTTGTTCTGGAAACAAATGCTTTCTTAAGCATGAAGTGACAAGCTTCCTGAAAATGGTCATAACCCTTTCTGAACCAGTCTGGAAATCTCTTTCTCCCTGGGACTTGAGCATGATGCTGACAAGACAGATAAATCTACTGCTTTGAGCTTTCAACACTGAAATGATGGCTGCTGAGAGAGTTTTTCAGATTAGGAAAAAAAAAAAGAAGTACGTCTACTTTTGTATAGCCGCCTGTAATACATAATTACTGTTAGGCCTCACCCAAACATTTTTCTGCTTTCTTTCCTAAACGATTCTGAAATGAGATGACTCATATTGGGTTTTCAGAACATTCTTTTGACAACACTGAGCTACTGAAATGTATACCTTGTTCATTGTAGCACATGCTAAAGGATTAGGATAGTCTGCATAATCAAGCAAATCTGAATAGTGCTTTCAGATCCTAACAGGCTTTAGCTGGGCAGCAGTTTCTTGTACCCAGGTTCATGTGGTCTCTGCAGTCTGTTCAGATGTTGCCATGAATAAGGTGGGCACGTATGTTTTTGTTTTCTTTTTTTTTAAGCATTAACACTATAACTGCTTGGATATTTCCCTCGCAGGTTCCTAAGGTAGCTTTACACTTATTCATGATGGTCCTGCAGACCTGAGCTTGATCATGTCAAGTATGATTCTTAATCACTTGAAGGGAGAATGGCTGTTTAGCTCTGAATAATCACAGCTCTTTGTATTGTATGAGCTATATGTGTTTTCTGTTTCTTCCTTGTTTTCACTGATCAGAGTCCTGCTGATTCAAGTAAAGGGTTAGATGCCCTCTGCCACAATGAGAGGGTTTTTGAGGATCAGCTACGTTTATTCTTTTCGGATGAATCCTTTCTTGTGCTCTTCGAATATACTTAGATTAGGAGTGACATGTGTGTACAAAATGCAAGTTACATAAGCACCATCATAAGAGAAGCACTGATAGGTCTTTTTGAATGGTAAATGCCAGATGACCTGGATGTGATTGTTTTGTGTGTGCATACACACATTAAATGGGCTGTACTGGTGTTACAAGAAAGCCAAATGTTCTGAACTTACAGCTCAATTTGAGCAACAAAAATTAGTAGATGAATTACAAACAGTTAAAGTCTCTGAATTTGTTTGCAGAATGCTTAGGTGCTGTATGATCTCCCACAAAAAGGAAATTCTCCTTTGTGTTTCCAGAGAATTAGAACTTAAGTCACAGAATAAAGAAAGGATTTTGAAAATGGTACTCAGTGATCGTGGACTGCCTCTCATGGAGTTGCACAGTTTTGTTAATCAAAGAGCATCATATATAAACACTCTGCTTTTTAGATATGCTCTACGAAGTTCTTGGTCTAGTTTAGTTCCCAATACATCAGTATTTCACCTCCTTTTTAAGGTGTCTGTTGCATTATACTGCTAAACACTTTAAAGTGTTCAGAAACAAAACCTTTCTGTGAATGGAGTCAGTCCTTTGAACACCTTATAAGACTATTCCCTCGCTTACTGTGTTCAGCAATGAGTATGGCCCAAGCCATCTTGGGTGCTCAGTGCCAGCAGTTGTTTCAAGAAGCATCATGGATTTGCAAGCAGAAAAACTTCAGTTATTGCACTTTTGTCAGCAGGTATGTTCTGAGCAGACTTGGGAAGAAGTCCAAAGAATCTCACTTTGTAGAGGCTGAAATATGAAGGATGTAGTGAAAACTAGCCAAGTGGGAAGAACGCTGTAAAGAGAATTTTCCTTTATGGAAATTAGTCAGAAAAAGAGTTTGGTCTTGGTGGACATTGTTAGAGCTGGTGGCTGACCAGGACGGACAGCAGTGTTGTGCATGAGCTGTGAGGGGGCAAGAAAAAGTAACTCATTGTCATTCTGTCTCTAATACTATTCAGCAGTTACTGTCCAAAACATTATTGGTTTTGTTCCTGAAGTCACTGATTTTTAGAATTATCTTGATTCTGCTACATATGTCATTGCAAAACCTTCTATTAAAGTTAAACTCTGCACTGTTAAACTGGCTATTTACTTAACACATAGTGTTCCCGAGGTTGCTTAGCCATCTTGAACTATGCTGTGATCCAGATACTTCAGCTGCATCATAAACTGAGAGCTTTCATCTTTAGACATGGAATCTATCATGCTCACGCTACCCTTTGGCGTGACTGTAAGTAAGCACAAGGAAGGAATGGGATGTAGTGCCAAAACCAGAAACATTCCTTCTCCATGTCTTAGGCAGATGACTCCCACTGCTTTTTTTCCTGCTTTCTTGGTAACAAAATTATGGGTGGCACTCTGAACAGACTTGATGCAGACTACTTTGCTCATGCCTGAAGTGTTACTGTGGTCTCCTGATGCAAATAGCCAATGACCTGCTACGGCAAATCTGTCCTTTGCAGGATTTCTTCCAGGCAGTAGCTCAGGTGTACCTACCTTGGTCTACTTTGCCTTACGATCTCTGTCCTGTCACTTGAGTTTCTTCCCCCTGCCCTTGTACATCCTACCCACCAGCTCTGAGATGAAAGGAAGAACATTTGAACTTAACAGAGGAGGCTGCAGAGCAGATATACTTATCTGAGGAAGGGGACATCATCATCTTATTTTCCTTGCATGGAGATTGACAAGGTTCACTTTCCTGAGCTTAACTTGAAGGCTAACTGTGTCTGGCAGTTATTCTGACCTTTTGTGATCTACTTCAAGGTAAATTAGTGTTTGCAGCCGTCCATCATTTGGGCTGGCTTTGGCTTGACATACTGTATCTTCCAATTTTTCTTGCACTTGACAAAATTGCTTCAAATATTTTTAACTTGTTTTAATACACTGAGCAATATCTAACATGTTGTAGCATAAGAATCTTTTATTCAGAATGAACTCTTGGTCTTCGTCTTGGGGAGGAAGTTTCGCTGTGGTGGGGTGAAAATAGTTTATCCTGGGTTTGCCTTGAATGGGATCAACCACTTACTAAAGGAGCAGTTGTTAGGCAGGATAGAAGGCTGAAGGAGGATTCGAGTTGAAGTTGTTATTAATTTGTCAGTAACTAAAATGGATGAATCCTGAGTACAATCAACATACCATGGAAAGTGAGAGTGATCAGGAAGGGAGTTTCTTTTTATTTTTTTATTTTTAATTTTTTTTTTAATTATTATTTTTTTTCCTTAGGAAACATTCTGCTTTTGTATTTTCTCCTACCAGGCCCTCTTTTTTTTTTTTTTTAAATCTTTTCTTTTTTTTTTTCCCCTCAGTGAAACTTTGCCCAGGTTCGTGTGAAAAAGAACTGAACAGAATGTTTAAAGAGAAATATTTGCCAAGTGTGCAGCAAACTGCAGAATGCAGTTCTAGAATAACTCCATTCTTTGGAGGAATGTGGAGGTTGCAACAAGGTAGGAAGAGCCTAGAGTAAAATGCTGTGCAGGTGACTGGTACGTGTCTTGTGAAAAGACTTAGTTTGCAAACCAGCTGTCAGCATGCAGAGTAACAGACCACAGTGTCAATGCTGCTTTTAAGACTGAAAACCAACTTAAGAAAGTTTAGCAGGCATATCGTGTGATATGCATGGTAATAAGTGGGCAGTGCTTTTTCACACGTGGCAAGAGTGAGTTCCAGAAGAAGTGGAAGTGTGCTGACCATGAACCTTACGGTGAAGATGTTTCTGTGTGGTATTTTCTGTTGATCACGTTCAAACTCATTCGTTCATTCATTCCAGGAGAAGGAAATCTGTAAAGGCGATTTAAATGTGAACTAGGTGCTTTGGGTCTCCTTTACTGAATATAAATTACAGCCTAAGTAGCCTCTTCCACTCCTTAGATACTGTGTATATTGTGTTTGTGGGGTCAGGAGTAACTCAGCGTCCCACAGATGTCTTGAGCTATAATGTTTTCGGTGCTAGGTAGTTGGATCGATAGTGCAGATTACTTGCTTGAGACTTTGGAAACCCAGACTGAAGTGGAAGGAGAAATTGGTCATCCTGGCAAATGTTTGGATCACTGCTGCCTCTTCTCCATAGCAGGGCAGTGGGGGAAAAGCTCACATTTTCTTTAATGCGCTGAAACTTAATGACTGTCTCTACTAAAAAAAAAAAAAAAAAAACACCTGTTTATTACATACACTTTTGTGGATGCCAAAAAGCAGAGCTCTTGTGGTACTCTCCATGCTGTTAGGCACCTTGTTAACACAAAAGTTGCAAAGTACTGCTTATCAGTTTCAGCATAACGTAAACTTAGTATTACATGGAAAATAAGGACTAGATTGTTTTCACAAGTGCAAGTCTACATTGCAAATCTGTTTTAAGGCAATTGGCAGAAATCTGATTGCCTGAGAGATGTAAAATTGGGACTTCTAAGAGGCTCTGACCCAAGAGGAGCACTGGGTGATCCACACACTGCTGTCTCCTTCTACAGCTTTGCTCTACAGATGACATTGTTTTAGCAAGTTGACTTCCATTACACCAAGCCCTTTATGTCTGTCAAAGTTGTAAAAATCTGTAGCTCTGCTTAAGAAGTGCTGATGGTCACTTCTGTGTTTTCCAGGCATATGCTGTGGTGAGAAAAACAATTAATGCCAGTTACTAGATCGCAGAGAGAGGAGACTCAGTTGATCTGTTTTTTACTACAGATTCTTCAGAAAAAAAATCCATGAATATGAGCAATAAATGATGTTGAGATGGTTCAACTAGTGACTATACGTGTGCTGCGCTTCCTGCAAACTCTCTT
Organism: Aquila spilogaster; assembly: GCA_024606505.1. NCBI lineage: Eukaryota > Metazoa > Chordata > Aves > Accipitriformes > Accipitridae > Aquila > Aquila spilogaster. The sequence goes on from JANHGO010002390.1 coordinate 18,286, forward strand.
AGCGTGTGCCTCGCTTCCAACGCTCAACTGGGCGCTATGCTGCTTTCTGTATTTTATGCAATTACTAGACTAATTAACAGTGTATTTTCCCTTGCAACTAACACTTTGGAGAACCCTGAAGACTGTGCTTTCAAGTTCTGGGCTTTTAATTACGGTTTTTTCAGTGGGTGGCAAACCCAGATGAAACTGTCAGAGACTTAACAAATAATAGTGAATGGCTGCAAAGTTGCTGGTTTCAATTCATGTAGTGACTGACTTAAACGTCCCAAAGCTGCCTTAGGAGCAAGGGCAGGTTGTCTTGTGCCCCAAGATGCATCTCCTGCATTACCCACAAACACGCTGCAGTGAGCTGGAAGGAGGGGTGTGTGCGGTGAGCATCAGCCATGCTTGCAGACATAGCGCTGCCAATGAGAGGTGCTGGCATGGCTTGTCCGCACAGCCCCAGCTGTTTGAGTGTGCAGCTGCTTCCAGGCTGCCTGGTGCCGTGCTTTTAGTTAGCTTGTATTTAGGGCAAGCTTCATTTAGGAAAGCTTACAGTATTGAGCATAAAATTTGAGTGAATGGGTTCATTGATTGATCCTGTGTGTTGCTAAGTATGTTTTTCTGACTTGATAAGTTTATCTTAGACAATAATATATAGTAGTGGTGGAGTCTGAGGAGCAAACAGAGGCAAGTGTTAATAAAGTGTGTTTCCTTCGTATGTTTTCTAGTAAAAGTACTGTTCAGACAGATTAAAAACTTAGATGTCCCTTATAGCTCAAAGGTTTGTGGACTATAGCTTCAGAGATCCATCTTCTGCTGTCCCTTTCAAAGCTCAAAAGTGAAGAATGGATTTGTGTATTTGCACTGAAACTTGAAGCTGTTCAGCACATTTTTAACGTTTTAAGTAAGGTCTGGTATTTCTTACCTGTTCTACACTTTTTTGTGACTAGATTTTTAAAGTATTTACTGTTTTTGAGGGACATTGTATGCATATTGTGCAATTAGTGCGCTGCATAAGGAATTCCATGGTAGCAACGCTTCTGAAGTAGAATGAGAGGGGTCTAGATCTATTCTTTAGTACTCTATCGAATGTGTATACGCACATGCTTATAAAATCCTTTTTAACATAGCAAATTACGTTAAATTGTAGGTAGGCATCTCATTATGCTATGCAGAAATGGATTCACTGTGGTGTTCCTGCATAACAACTTCTGCAAAGCTGGGTGCAAACAGAGCTTTCTTTTAGGTATGGCTTAATTCAACTTTTTATTATTCCTTAGGTAACTAGTACTCTGCTTCTGAGTTTTTTATAGAGATATCTGTGACTTACTGTAGGACTTCTGTTTGGATACCTAACTGTTGCTGCCTATCTGCTGCCCTTCTGAACACCCACATTCTCTTCCACTGGGTCTCTGTGCAGCACCTCTCTGGATTAGGGTCAGCAGTGACTGATGCCCATCTTCTGGGCTGGTCTTATTGTCACTTTCACAGAAATGAATGGTGTGATCCATCCTTCAAGAGAAGGACTGATACAACTGCATAAATGGACGTCCCATCTCTTCTGATTTGGCCTTTTTGGTATTCAGTATGTTAGTGGACTTGGTAACTGAAACATGAATAAAATGCAGGTGGCAAAAGAGCTCAGAGTCTTTGCTCTAGATCACTTTTCTCTGTCTGTGCTACTGTGATCTCATTCCTGAAAGCTGCTGCAGGTTCTTCAGGGTTTTTCGTTGTTCCTCTTCCCACCCCCAAATAAATGTCCACATGTGCCTTTGCTAATCCTGTATTACATTGTGACTGATTTTTGTATCCCACTTCAAAACATCTTACTCAATGAAGTCCAAGGTATTGAGAAACTTACAGCCATAGTTAAGAGCAGATTTCTTGCAACCTTAAGTCTCTACAAAACGATCAGAAAAAGTGAGCTCTTGTTGTACCTGGCTGATTTTAAGAACCTTCTATATGATGCATAGTATCAACAATTTGTGCAACAGTCTGCTATTGCCTGTCAAAGTGTTGACGGTCCTTCTGGAAGACAGATTCAGTGCACACTTGACATTCTGTGTGCTACTTCTGTGATCTTTGGAAGTCTTAAACGTGATACATTATACAAATGGATGGATCTCCCTTACTAAACAACTGAACTGAAGAGCTATCTGCAGCCACTCTCTAGTCTTTAATTCTTCCTATCTGCTCTGCATAGACACGGCACTAAAAAAGCAGGAGGTTTTGCTTTCATCTCTCTTCTTTCACAGTTTATCAAATTATTAATGAACTGTTTCTAGAGACTGGATTCTGGATCAGTGTGAGTCTTGCCACTGCCATGAAACTGAGAAGATGAGGTCTTTATTTGTGAATGTGGTTGAATCAGTTTACTATTAATCAAATTTTTCTTACCTGTATGCTGAAGAGTGGAGAGCTGTTTTTCTTTTCCTGCCGCTGCTTTGCTTGCTTCTTTGGCCATTCAGAAGCTAAAGACCAAGTAAAACCACTTCTCTGTTTTTGCAGGCAGTTTCTGTACCACATCACCTTGATGGCAATATTTCTATCAGGCTCTGAATATGAGCAGATGAGATGTTTCAGTTCTAGCAGAAGGTTTTTAAAGTACTTTCCCCATACCTACTAACAATGTGGACCTCATATGCCTGGTCCTGAACCTTTCTGTTGTAAAACTGACTGGATTTGTTTCAACATATGTAGCGTAAATTTGAGCTGCTGTAGCCAGCCAGTATGAAAGCAGCAGTACAAGTACTAATGTTATTTTTTAGGGACAGTCACCTTTTAGTTTCCCTGTTTCTCTGCAGGATTTGTGACCGCAGACCCAGTTAACACTGACACTGCCTCTGTCATGCCAATAGAACTGCTTCTCCTGACCACCAGGCTGCTGTCTCCTTTCATTTGCATCAAAGTTCATGAGACTTCTTCTCTGGGAGAGCCTTCGTTCAAGCCCAGTTTATTTGGGTGTCAAAACTTCACTTCCTTAGCATTTTTCAGCCTCTTAACCAAGATGTCAGTTTGATGGGGAGGGAAAGCTACTGCTTTGAGTTACTTAAACTTCCAAAACAATGAAATTGGATGAAGGCTTACCTCCTAGCCACTTTCAAATTCTTTATTAGCCTGTATTTAGGGCATAGATCATTATAGTTAGAAACCACTAACTTCCATTTTTCAAATTCCATCATTATGCTTGTTTTCTGGTGCTCTAGGTGCAAGATGGTGCCACATTGCCTGACTTTTTTCCGTAATAAAGGTCTGCCCCAGTTTGCTTAATCATTTAGATGCATTTAGATTTCCCTGCATAGCAAGACACTAGATGCATTATCTGTAAATTACTCTGTCTGGCCTTTGGAGTTACCTAAAAATAGATAATAGTGTTTGCCTCTCCTACAGATGAGAAGCCAGGCAGGCTGTATGTCTTTCCAGATGCTGCTCAGGATGGTGCTGGTGTGGCTCCTGCCGTGGATTTTTTCTTTCTCTACCTTCAGTTCTGAGCTGCCCTGACTTTATGCACTTCTGTTCCCCTGTTTCCTGAGTTTGTGGCTTCCAGCTATATCACTCTCTCCCTTGAGCAGTACCCCCTCAAATGCTGGAGCATTCCTCACTTCTGCTCTTGCTGACTATAGACATGGCACCTGGAGGTGCTGTTTCCATCAGAAGGTAGAACTGGGCTTCCTAGGCTTCGTGGACTCTTTAGCAATCTTTGCTCTCATAGTTACCTTGCATTCATAAGTAAACAGTAATGTCACCACTGTATGGGAGTAGAGGTTATTTTCCTTGTCAACTATTATGTCTTAACTCATGTGAGAGTACTCGAGTATCTCTTTAACAAATATCCTTAAATTGCCAGTTTACTTTCTGACTTTCATTTATCAACAAGTTTCCAAAAAAAAATTGCTTGCCAAAACTTACACAATCTTCAGTTTTGCATCCAGACACTGTCTAAAAAGAGGGCTTTAGGAAAGCTGTTGAGATCTGCTCACATAGTTAATGCATTGTTTCTTTGCGAACAGTGTGTATTTAGCGTGTTGAAGTTTAGCATAGTGAGGATCACTTGGAAGGAACATGGAGGACAGATGCAGCTCTTGCTTTTACTGTCTCCATCTCACCATCCTTAGGCTTGTGAAGTTCAATAGAGTTAAGATTTGTGAAAGCTGAAAGTGGCAGGTTCAAATTCTGGAAAACCTAGATGATGTCACCAGGAAATCTGACATGCAGAGGAAACTGAGAAGGCCAAGATGAGGGCAAGTACATTTTAACATCTGAATGTCCTCTGGCTCAAAATCGGGGAGTAAGGAATGTACGTTGTCTTTTCAGTGATGCTACACTGATGTGGTTGCTATCAAGCGATCCATAGTGACAGGAATGGGGAGGAAAGTATGGTTGTGTGGAATGACTGAGAAAGAAGAGATGGCAGTTGATAAATTTAATCTTGTCTAAGGTAATCGTTATGAATCCAGGTACGCTACCTTGAAATTTGATCAGTTCTGCTCATGAGAGGTTCAAAAACAAAACCATGGCAACTTTGCACATGTTGGTTTGTTTGTAATACTGCCTTTGTTTTCACTGCAACTGTTTTTCTGTAGGTATTGGTCTTGATGATGCCTACGACTTTGTAATCTGACTGTTTTTGGATTACTATCTGTATCTTTTAATGAATCCATATCAATAACTTCTACAAAATTCTATTTTGCCTTTTTGTCCTATACAACATTTCTATCACCTCATCCAAGTAACAGGTACTTGCTCTGCCTCAGAAAGATGTGCATGTCTGAGAAGTACTATGCAGAAACCCTCTTCCTGAACATGCTGTGCTGTCAATTTGCTATTTAACATTATTACTAGCTGATGAGATTTAAAAGCTAGCTTTGGGCTTTCATGTCATATAGGGAGGAGTTTCTGGATGGTCCAGAGGAGGATGATGTGATCTTTAGATGTGCACTTGTCTTAAACATCTTTTGACTCACTGTCTTTAGCATTCTTCTCTGCTTGGGGTCTTTGCCTCCTATTTTGTATCCTTGAAATAGCTTGATCAGCAACGGTTCCATGTTAGAATAAGGCTTCATGTTATTAGGTACACAAATGGTGTTGTGGCTGGTGTTAGCTTGGTATGTGCCTAGGAGGTCACTCCCACAAGATTCATCTGGTGTATAATGTCTCTGTGAGAACTGGGGCTGCTCCTTATTGCTTGCCTAGTTTGGAATCAGCTGCTTGGGTCATCTTGGCAGCGATGTTGTTAGAGTCTTTAATTAGTCTGGTTTCTTCTTGTAGTTCCTTCCAGTATGAGCTTGCCTACTGGACTAGCTCATCATATTTCCAGCAAAACAGCAGACGGTTTTCAGACCTCTTGCTGTAGAGACTCCCTGTGAGTCTAGATGTTAGACAGGAAGTCAGTGCTCATTACAGGAATCATGAACTTGTGTAAGATGGATTTATTTCTTGATTCTGGTCTGACTTCTCATAAGGTTGCTTCTTCATGTAATTCCTGCTCAGACCCTGCTTTGTCCCCACTTTGCTGATTCATTCAGCTTTCCCAAGCCATGAAATTGTTTTGTTAAGGCTTTGTGGTCAACAACTTATTTCCCAAATGACAGTGTTTGCTGAAGGTCCTATGTGCTCTTATCAGACTACAGAGATACCATTGTGCTTCATTGGTCTCTTACTAAATTATCACAAGTCTTGGCTAAGGTGATACGGGCCCTATAAATTAGCTGGAGAAGTGCAAGTTTAGGCTAAAAACTTTCATTCGTAGGATCAAGGCTGTTCTCACCTCAGATATTTAGTAAATGAACATGGAGAAAATTATTTAAACACTGATGTGTCAGAGCTGAGAAACACAAGGAGACCTACTGAGCTACGTTTCCCATCCCTGAGACCGTATGGCTAGGTGATAACTGACTGCTGCAGAACTATTGATAACATGATGGATTATATTCAGTCCTTTGCTAAAAAGCATTTCAAGTACCAGGTTTGAAGATGAAACATCAGATTCACTTGTCAATAAATGATCAAGAATGCTGGACAGGCAGGCACCTATTATCAGATGCTTCAAATGTTCTGGTTGCTGACTGCAAAAAATGGTTTGCTATCCTCCTCTCATTCCTTTTGGCCCCTGAGTACCTCAGGGACTTCAGGCTGGAAGCTCTGTTACCGAGCTCAGTAATTCTCTTCCTGGATGGAGAAGAGTCCAATTGCTGCTGGGCATCCTGGGTTAGAACATAGCCTTCTGCTGCTTTCTCTCTTACGCTTTATCTCAGTCTCTTTGGGAGATAAAACAAAGTTCTATTGTCTTTTCTAGCTCAGCTGTTAGAGAGCATCTTAGTCCTGCTTAGGGTGAAGGAGGCTCCCTTTCCCACTGCTCGTACAGAGCAGAGCACACCTCTTCTCCCCTGTGTCCTGACTGCTGGTATGAGCTTATGCAGAAGTAACCTAATGCTGTTTGCATCGCTGTTTGACAGAGCCATTTTATCAGAGGTACCTGCTAGTCTTTTCTCTGGGCAAGCAGCTCATCCCATCCCATCTGTTGCAGGCTGGGGGACAGAGCGTGTGGGGTAGTCCAAAGTTACATGATGCCTGGCTGCTGACAAGGAATGGAGAGGCAGAGTCAGGCTGTTGTATGGGAGTCTGCTGGGGAGGGAAATCTGAGTGCTGGTGATGAGAACTGCAGAGACCACGTCCTCTGGCTGTACCAGGAAACGTCTGTTCTTTGCATGTTCCATACGTTCTGCTACCTGCCGTCAGTACACAAAGGGTGCTGTGTGTTTTTTTACAGGGCTCTTGCTCAACTGCCTTACGTGTAATGGCGTTAGCTAGTGTTCTGAAGGCTTGAGGAAGGGGTTTTACATGAGCTGTAGTGTGAGGACTTCTTTTTTTCTATTTACAGTATTAGGTTCTAAGATTGTTTTGTCTTAACTCTTCTCAGTATCTCTGCAGTGTTTTCAAAAGGTTTAGAGGATGAATCAGTAACAATCCTAATGAGGAGTGCTTAGTGAGAAGGGTCATAACAACAGAGCAAATCAGGGAGGGTGGTGTTTGGGCCCTTTAAACAACATGCATATTGCGAAGCATCTGAATGACCGAGAAGACAGCTGCAGATACTGTACAACAGCTAAAAATGGCATGTGTGTGGATGTGTTCTGCTTTGGTTTTGCCTGACCAGTCCCCTTGTACGTATTTGATGTGCCTATAATGCTGCCTTTAATTCAGTGTCCTGTAAGAATTTGAATGTGTATGTTAAATATTAGAACAGCTGTGTCTAAAAATAGAATAGTTCCCCCCTCCCCCCAGTGCTGAACTTGATTTTCTTCTGACGCGATCACAAGACTGCTGCTGCAGTAGGGGCTTAATGCTATTTACGTCGTCATTTGACATAGCAACATCTCTCCGGGGATTTTCAAACAATGCAGCTGTTCACCAGAGATGAAGGGGCTGAGGGAGGGGAGAGGGAAAGGAGGAGAACTAATCCCATCTGCCATTAGGGATGTTGCAGGGGGTGGGGAGCAGCCCAGCGAGTTCAGGGGATTCATGATTCTGCATGAATGGACGGCAGCATCACGGGAGCTGCGGCTTTCCCTGAATGGCAAAGAGCATCACGGGAAGCGGGCTGCTCCTAATCTTTTTGTGAATGATTCTTTTCCTTCGAATTGACACTACTTTTATGAATGGCTGTGGGGGCAAAATGCTGTAAAAGCCTTCTCTGAATGTATGCAGAGCACTTAAGGAATGGGGTGGAATCTGGGCGCAGCAAGCTTCAGAAATACTTCAGTGTTAAGCTGCTGTTTCGTCCTTTTGAAGTCCAAGAGGACATTGTACTGACGTTAATTAAGTGTAATTAATTTAGCTTGATGGAAGCAGAATTGTTCCTTCCATGAGGCATTTTTAGCACTTACTTCCCTTTTCTGTTTCAAAATGTGGTTGGTTAGATGTGTTTTTCCCGTTCCATTAGGGAAGGAGATAAAAGCACATCAGAACGGTTTAAGAATGATTGAACTTGCAGTTCTCCTCTTGTTCACCCACACGTTCCCTTTATGTTTGAAATACTGAATATTTAAAACATTTTATGGCATCAGAATTGAAAATGGAAATGAGGGGCAGTAAAGAATTGGTTTGCTCGATCTGAAGCAACTCATTTACCATTTGCCTTAGGTGGGGAAATAGCGTCCTTGTCAAGTTGTACTTGGATGCTGTTGTGTGTATGTTTCCTGATTTCAGCATTTTTTGGCTTCTGTGCAAACCTGTATAATTTGTTTTCTTGCCACCTTCATGGTCCTTACAAACAAAACATGCTGAATCATTTGAGAATTTATGTTCTCACCAGAAGGAGCTTAACGTTACAAACTTCTTGAGCAGGTTGCGTGAAAGTTCAAGGATTCCTATTGAAGAAGCGAAAATGTTTCTGTGTAATATTAGCTACTTAAAATGTTGTTTTATAAAGCCACAACTGATAGATTTGTAGTGTTTGAATGCTAATTCAGCTGTTTACAATTTATTTTTTAAACCTTTTCTTTTTCTAGAGGAGAAGTACAAAGTGGAAACAAAAGTTATTGTGGCAGACTTTGGAGAGAGAGAAGACATTTACAACAGAATCAAAGCAGGACTGGAAGGCCTGGAGATCGGCGTTTTGGGTTTGTGTTTCATCTCTATAAATCCTTCATGGTGTGTTTTGTCCCAGCGTGCTTACTGACTTGTTCACATTTGGAAGTTTATTGAAAGCAATTCACGAAAGCTGATGGCTTGCCTGACTAAAACTGTCACTGTGTGCTCAATATGTTTTCTTAGCATCCTGATGGTATGCTGCACAAGTCACAGCTTGCATGTGTGCTCAGGTTCTAGGAACAGAGGCTTATTGGGTGTCTTTGATGCGTTATTATGCAATTGTTAAAGGCTCCTTCAGCTTGTGACTGCATGCACAGTTATTTGACCCAATGCCATCCCAGAATCTGAGCTAGCTCCAGATACTTAGATTGAACTTCGCAGCAGAATCCTTTGGGAGAACAGTTAACTTTTAATTAAGAACTGTTAAAATTCAATAATTAGAATATAGCATCAAATAAATGACTCCTGCTTCAAAAGTTCGGAGCGCATTCTGGTGGTGGTGGGGCGTTGCTGGTGTTCTGTTGGTGTGGCCTGTGGTTGCCCAGAGCTGTAGGTGCTGTGGGATTCCTTGAGAAGACCCAGTGATCTGTCCAGGTGTGTTGCAGGGCGTAGAGCTGAAGTGCCACAAGTCAAGAGGAACTGGCTTGGAGTGATTTACCTGACTCTTAGCTGACCTGTGGGGAAAAGGCAGTTTCCTATCAGTTTTCTGGTTTACTCTGTAGAAGTGCATATATATGTGTGCATAACCTATAGTTCTACAGTTCTTGTGAATGAGGATGAGAACTTGTGGTGCTGAACATAAGGCATGACATTTTTATCAAGTCTTGTGGCTCAGATGCCTGCCAGTATATGTCATCTGTTGAAGTCATTTTGGTGCTACAAAACTCATTTTACTAACCCAAAGTGCAGTAATTGGAACTAGAACTACTTTTTTTAGAGCGTATTTCAAAATAAATTTGTCACACGTGATAATACAGAAGCTGAGCTTTGCTTCTAATAGGTGGATCTTGTTTTATGATGCCTGTAAATAATGCCCCAAAAACAGTATTCATAAAAACTCAATTTAAAAATGCAGTTGTTAAATGATAAAGTACGGAACATTCCCAAATACTTCTGACAGATTTGAGTGTGTGCGACTCATGACGTCCAGCATTTAATCACTATCGAAATTCAAATCCGCCTAAAATTGAGTAACAGTAACTGCCAGCATCTCCACATGTTGCACATAGGGCGGTTGGCTCTGTTTGACTTGTTTTTTCCTTTCTGAAGGAAAACATTTCCAAAGAAGCTTTGAGGATTAAAATTAATGTTTGTTCTTATCTGTCCTTAAGTAATTGTTAGAGAATAGCGAACCTTTTACTGTGTGAGGTACGTATCCAAACTGAAGGGACTTCTGTTTGTTAGACCGCGATAAAGTTACGGTGATGCATGAAATCATGGAAATCTGACTTTTTGTAGACTTTGGACACTAAAGCAGTGGATGTGTTTCAAGTTGTGTAAGCTTACTACAGGAAAACAACATTCCTCAAGCAGAGCCTGCTTCTCACTTCTATTTGCACATAGCACCAAAATGCTTGAGAGCTGTGTGCTCTCCAGTTGAGCTCTTCCACCGTTTCCTTGCGGTGCTGGCTGGCACAGGTTTACAGACGTGTTTTCTCTAACTAAGCAGGATGTTCACTACCAATTTTAGTAAGTCTCATGCTTGAGATCATCGGATTATATTATACATAGGGTTTTTCTCTTTCTGTAGCTATTGCTGCATTAACCAAAACCACTTGTCAGCATGATTTTTTTTCAGCACAGGCTATGGGTACTCTGGAAAGATGATATTTTAATTTTTCATGGCAATTGATTTCATGCTGTATTGCCTTCTATTTTAAATACCGTAGCTTTTTTATAATCTGGAATGTAGCTTTTACTACTCTGCATTTTGCATGTTTTTATGAAAAAGGAGTGGGTTTCAGTGAGAACTACCATGAGGGATGGGTTCTCAGGTTGCAGTGTGTTTTCCTCTTTTGGTCTCATCTGGAATGATAGCTAAGAGAACCCTTGGTGCTGTAGCACAGTTGCTGGTGCTCTACGGGAAATTATTTTTGAACCTTGCACTTAGACACAGGTGTCTCCACCTATACGGCTGCAGATCGAGCTTCTGATTATATAGTTGCCCAGAGTTGAACTAAAGCACTTACAGACTGGAATCCTTGTAAACTTCTTATTTGGAAGCTTCTTCTCACCCACGTATGGAGGCTAAAAGAGTTTGCATAATGTTTTTGCTGTGTGTTCAAAACAGCGTCTGTCAGTGACTTCGAACATGTGCTAGCTACAGCAATATGTTAAACAAGCAGAGGTGGGAAATCTTTCTTTCGCTCTTCTTAAATCTCTGTGAGTCTCAAAAGGAGTTAGAGCTGGACAGTTATCGTACCCTGTTGTTATCAGTTCTTCTGAGGTAACATATGCCTTCACAAACTGCAAATCGATCTTTTGTAAAAAAAAAAAAAAAAAATCAATAAATAAATCTGTTCCAAACTGCAGCAAAATATGATCTGGTAGAAAAACATGATGGCTGAGACTGTAAGGATGCGTATCTGGGTGGCAGTTTCTAGTAGCTGGTGTGAATTTTGTGTGACCATCTCTGTAGCATGGGTCATGTGCAGTGTGCTGGTTTTGGAAGGAACAACCAAGGATGGTCCCAAAGCACCACCCCAGTTCATAGCAAAATCCTTTCCAGTGAGATGGACCGAAAAATAGCTTAATTTAGGATAAAAATTAGGAAAATACCTTCTGGCTGCTCTGAAAATAGTCAGATTGGACCTTCCTCCTTTTTAAAACTTTTCTCTCTAAATATAGCAAATGTCTGCTGGGAATTTGCCAAACTCCCTGTAAACCTTTGTGAAGGTTGTCCAGAAGTTAAAATTTTAATCACAACCTGACTAATCGGCTAAGGGTTTCCATAAATACATGAAGAGCTAAAAGTGCTGTTGTTTGAGAGGATTCCTGAATGAAGCTGGCGAACTTCTGCCAGAATAACCTTCTGCATGTTGCCTGTATGTCCAGAATGTCTTGTGATGCTTACATACCCTTCAGGTTGGGTGTTAAAATGAGGGATTTTGACAGAGGTGTAGGGGCTTTTAAAAAAACCCAAACCGAAACCCAACGTACCACGCAAAAAAGGCATCAGTGCCATTGAACCTTGTTGCTTAGCCCGCTGAAGACTCTGCCCTAGAGGTGAGCAGTGCTGCTGAGCATATAGAGCACTTCAGGATTCTCTGGGGTGTAAGACACTATATAAATGTAAAATGTTGCCACAGCAACCAAATGTCACAAGTTTCACTTGCGTAAGATGAACAGATACTTAAGAAGCGGA
>JANHGO010002391.1:0-30218 GCA_024606505.1 Aquila spilogaster
CGTAACTGACTTCATTTATTTTGTTTACAGTTAATACCATGGGGGGGGGGGGGGAGGAGGTGTTATTACACTGCTACTACTGTGAAAAGTTGCTCACTTTAACAAAATCTTGCTGTTGTACATTAGTTTCAAGCATCTCTTTGAGTAGTGGAACACAGGAAACTATTTTCCTGGTTAAGTAGCAATACAGTTTTCTTGGAGTCAAAAAAGCTCACTGCAATTAATATTATCTCATGATGGTCTTTTCTAGTTTATTCTGCTTACAGAAATCTTAAATTATATGATGATAGGAGACAAATATTTGGGAATAAAATCTCTGAAAAACAATGATAAAATATAAAGGCTGTGGTTGATAATGCTTATATGCTTTTAAATGTTTCCTTGTGTTTACATTTTTCAAAATACATTTTTCCAAAGAAAGCTGTAACTTTGATATACATACATGCTTTTTTTTCCTCATTCAGTACAAACATGTACTTTATACTCTACTAGGTTGTTATTCCAGGTGGACCACCTCTAGTCCTGAATAATATTTTAAACAGACTTTTCTGCTTATTGTCTAAGGTCAAAGTCAGTATGTCTCCTGATTTCTGAGGGATGGTGCTGTCTTCCACAATTTAAGTATATTTAAATGTTTATTAAATAGAGGTGTAGATACTGTAATAGTCTAGAAGTGTTTTTTTTGTTTTGTTGTCGTTGATTTTTAATAACGTACATAAGCAAACTAAAGTTTCCTACGTCTTAGCACTACAGAAAACTCTTCAGGGTATAGGTACAGCACCTCTTGCAGTTGCTTTTGGGCATACAATCATGGCTTATTCCTTTTCAGGAAAGAATACTGTATTCATTATTATTGTTTAGTCATATGAAAATTTCTCTCATTCAATTTATGTTAATTTATCTTCTAGCAGCAAAAGACTTCTGTCTTTTGAAACTGGTGTAACTCTTGCTTCAGCGGTGCATACTTGTTTCTAGTATGACTACATTTTGACTTGGCACCAAACTGTGCCATTATATCAACTCAAAACTGACCCCTTCAGTTTACTGAAATAAATGCATTAATAGATTCTCTTAATCAGACTGCCTGAGTAAGATCTGTCTCACTTAATTTTATAATAAGAATTTTTCTATTTGAGATAGTGAATGAAGCTTTCCTTGCAAGGAGTAAATGGTCTTTTCAGGACAGGCTTTCAGAGAACCTATTTTAGATATGAATTGGGGTGGTATGAATTGCCTCCTGGGCCACTTAGACTAGGTTTTCACTGATTATAAAGGGATCCTAGGTAGCTTGTTTGCATGGAGATACGTACATTGTCCTGCTCTGCTCTGTGCTGTTTGGTCTCACCTCAAGCACCATGAGCAGGTTTGGGTGCCACAATATAAGAAGAACATTAAGCTATTTGAGGGTGTCCAAAGGAGAGCTGTGAAGATGGTGAAGAGTCTGGGAGACCAGATGTATGAGTGGCTGAAGTCCCTTGTTTTGCTGAGCCCAGAGAAGACAAGGCTGAGGGAGACCTCATGGAGGCCTATAGCTTCTCACAAGGGGAGCAGAGGGACAGTGCTCATCTCTGCTCTCTGGTGACAGTGACATGACCTGAGGGAATGTCATGGAGCTGCATTGGAGGAGAGTCAGGTTGAGTGTTAGAAAAAGATTCTTCACCAGAGGCTGGTCAAACACTGGAACAAGCTCCTCAGGGCAGTGGTCATGGCACAGAGTTGCCGGAGTTCAAGAAGCATTTGGACAACGCTCTCAGACACAGGGTTTGAATTTGGTGGTCCTGTGTGGATCCAAGAGTTGGACTTGATGATCCTTGTAGGTTCCTTTGAACTCGGGATATTCTATGATGCTATTATTTAGTCAGATCAATCCCATCATTTGTCTTAATAGTTTTGAAAGGTAAGGTAGCAACTTTAATTCCCTTTGCTATAGGTATGAAAGAGAAAAGAAATAGCTTTGGTGTGGATGAAGTCAAAACTGAGCTGATGTGACAGATACAAGGTTAATTCTTTCTTTCTGTGTGATTTCCATGATCCCCAGATGGTAACAAAACAAACAAACAAAGAACAACACTAAAGAACAAATGATCTACAGATGCATGAATAATAGCCTACTGCCCTTAGTATTTTGACTAAATCTGCCTTTCCAGTTGTCATGGCTGCTTCCAGGAAATGCACATCCTGCTCTCAGAGAACAAAGGTCACTTACTTAATTTGAAATCCTGCCCTCTGTAACTCTATTTCATGAATTTGCTCAGATCCTGAATGTGTTCATGAGAGCCTTTATGGAAGAAGAGAAAATTGTACTGAAAAATGGAAATCGTAAGAATGATTGTTTCATGCCATGAAAAACAGCCTTGCCCCCGGCAGCATTGATTCTATTATCTCTGACCCCATCCAAAGTTCAGCATATATTACAATATCTCTTAAAGTACCCTAGAGTTGCTAGAAGTTCAGTTAGAGTTCATCTTGTGGCAACTTGAACAATATATTATAAAATTAAAAAAACAACAACAACAAACCTCTTATCCCTTCACAGTTTACAGTCCTTAAGGAACAGTAGGATTTAATAACACTTTCAGACACAAATTTTTCAAGTATCTTTTCTAATTTTAGCTGATTCTTCCAAAGTTGGAACTTTTTTCTCTACCCTCCTTGGTCCCCTGCAGAAAATACCATTTTTTTCACTGCCTGTCTCTAAGTCGTTATCAAGCCAGCAAATACAGTGTTCCCATATTAGAAAGTTTTGTTTTGGAATTATATCATACATTATATCACACTTCATTATCATACATCCTCTCTCTGGTGACCAGCAATATAACCCAAGCAAATGGCATGAAGCATCAGGGGAGGTTCAGGTTGGTTATCAAGAAGAGGTTCTTCACCAGGAAGGGGGTCAGGCACTGGAACAGCCTCCCCAGGGAAGTGATGATGGCACTGAGCTTGCCGGAGTTCAAGAAGTGTCTGGACAATGCTCTCAAACATATGATCTGATTTCTGGGTAGTCCCGTGCAGAGCCAGGAGTTGGACTCAATGATCCTTATGGGTCCCTTCAAACTCAGGTTATTCTATGGTTCTATGACTAATGTAAAGTAACATTTAGATTTTAATCTGAGTTAAGTAACAGATTTACAATATCTTTTCTTTCTTGAGCCAGGTAGAGAAAGAAAAAGAAACTATTTCCTGAGGCCTTCAAGCCTTAATGGTCCTGACCAGCCCCGAATGGAGCATCCAAGTGATGTATCCACAAAGGATACTTTGTCCATGGGACCAGGAGTCCCATTTAAACTCAGTGTAGGGGTGGAAGCTGTAGTTTGTAGTAGTACCATTCTCTGATTTAGTCACAGCCGTGTCTGTGCCAGCCAGTAGATTGATTGATCTCTACTTGTAATCCCATCTGTTTCATCACTTTGAACTCACCTGACAACCTGATCTCTTGATTGAGCCATCTGTAGGTTTGCCTCCTTGAGTACTGTCGAGCCGGGCTCTGGGTGCTGAGTTTCTGCCATGCTGGCTGCAATATCCCCATGGGCTTCTGGCTCTTAGGTACCAGCTGGACTTTGCTATGCCCTGATGCTTTGAATGTTGTCTCTCTGTAAAAGAAGAAAGAGAAAGGTAAGAGCTATACACAAAGCTTTCTATTAGAGGCTTTACTAAAATGAACAATCTTTCTAGTAAAACTATGTGGAAACTAGATAAGTTCAGTTAAGTGCATATATAACTGAAAGTAACACCATTTGCATAATTTGTTAGGTTTTTTGTCCCTTTTTTTTTTTTTTGAGATTTTTCTGTGTTCCACAACAGCAAAAGCCAGAAACTCCAGAAATTCTTCTGAGTGATGTTGTAGATGCTCATAATGCATCCATACTGGCTCCCAAATGCTGAGAATAAGCCTCTGGTGATCACACACCTGTGTTGGTAGGCTAGGTCTAACCAGGGAACCTCAGAAGGTGAATGTTTTTGATCATATATAATTATGTGAACTTATTGCAAGGAGGAATAAAAAAGAAAAAAAAAAGTTTCTCTCAGTGAAATCAAAGGTTCTGATGTACGTATTCACCTGCATTCGCCCAGTTAAAGCTTACTGTCCTTCTCTGTTGAGCATGAGATCCCTGTGCTTGAAGGAAGGCAGCAGCTCTGCTTAAAGCAGCTCTTCAGCCTTTTTGTAGTACAGGAATGTGCAGGATGTTTGCTGGTATCCCTGATATTTCAGAAGCACTGTTAACTAACATATTCAGGATAAGTCTATTCAGTATGCTAGCTGACTGGTTCTGCCTAGGTCTGTTTTGCTAACTGGATGATGATCATCAGCTATTATGAAGGAGGTCATTGGCAGGTAGAAAGAAATGAGTTTGAAGGAGGAGGAAGCCTCTTGGGAAAGATGAAATTCAGTTTCAGCTGGAAGTCTATTAATGAATTCTCAGGTTCCTCTGTCTAGCCTGAAAGCTTTTCACATCTTTCAGCTTATTATGGATTTAAGTTTTTTTTTCCAAAAGTTTGAACACCTATGATAGTTTTCTATTTTCCTTCCCTTTAACATGCAAGACTTATGTCCAACTCCATGATATTTTTTGTATTGTAACATCTCTATCAATTTTCCAGAATTCAATCTCTCATATCTTACACAAAAGGAGATCAAAACCAGATCTATTTGAAATATTCAATGTTTTTGTTATTACTGTATTCTGGTTTGTTTTTCTTTTCCACTGGAAAAGAAATGGAACAGGAGAAAGGGATAGAGTTAATGAGGAGAAAAGCAGGGGATGACATGAAAAAAAAATTACTGGAAAGAGTACTATATCAAATTTGAATCTGTGCTGCCAAGCATTGCACAGCAATTTCAGAAGTTTTCTAGAAAGATAGCTTGAATGAGAATTTCTGTTGTGTTTGATAGATGTGAGCTGGTGTGTATCAGTAGTTCACATGTATCTGTCTATTTCTGGGATGCAGTTTGAAGCCATGGCATGATGCAGAACAGCTATCCAGATTCTGTACTGGCAGCAGGCAGCCTTCCAATGCAAAAAAATGAGCTTTAAGTAGTGGTGATTGATTCATCAACCCAACAAACTGGAAAGCTGCTTCTCACAGAATGGCTCATTAACCTAAACCATATTCAGCTGCTAACACTAGTTAAAGTCACATGTAATAATGACTGACACTAAAGGGAACACCAACTGGCACATTTACCCCTTATTTGCTCCTTAAATACTTGTGCCTGAACCATCCACTGAGGCATGGAGGGGTATATAGGCTAGATTGGAGAGGATGCTCAGGATGTGTAGAAACAAAAGTTCAAGCTTTCATCTCTGTAAAGCAGAGCAACATCTGATATGCTATGGATAGCAGTATCAATTTTACTCTGGATATGCAAGTGATTTCCAGGAGAACAAATAAAAACATGCTAACCAAGCATGTCTTTACCCTTAGAAAACAATTGTTTTGGAAGGATGGTTTGATAGAGAAACCTGTAAGACTTACTCATGGCATTTCCATGCTTCCTTTAACTGTGGTCAGGAGAGTTAGTTGACTGTGTTAGATAGCAACTGGAATAATCACTATTTATGTCTGTGTTCTAGTAAAGATGCTCAGGGCAGAATGCAAGTTCTTTTGCAATTACTTCTTTCTCACTCCTGTTTGCAGCTGAGTTGACACAAGAGTTGACAAGTGGTACATTTAGCACATAATTGAAATGGAATGCAGTTTAAAATATATGTCTTGGAACACAAACTAGATTTATTTTCAATGCTAGACTTTCCTGAGACCTAACCATTTCAGATAATTAATTTTCTTTATTTAAATTCAGACTAATTTACCTTTGTCTTCCTTTGCTTTGGATAAGGGAGGCTTCTGTGTCCTGTGGGAGGCTTAACAATATTCTTTTTCTTTTTTTTTTTTTAATGGCTACTGGGAAAACCAGTTACAAGTACTATTTCTTTCTTTGACTGTATTGTCTCAGTGTGTCTGGAATTAGACATGTGAATCTCAATAATCCTAATGGAATACTTACACCATGGTGTCATTTCTCATCAAGGTGCAATTTATTGTCCTTTTGAATCTTTCTGTCCATAAACACTCAGCATTCCAAAACCTAGCTTTCTAGCTATAGTTAAATTGAATTTGCAACTACATATGTTTGTAGTCAGCTGAACCTGCAGGCTTGCGCACAGATTTCTGCTATCTTCTTTTGACACAATATGCTGCTTACATTAGCAAAACCCTGCTGTCATACTTCCAGTTATCCTTTTAATACTGCATATTCTCCCCTTCCTGACCCACTTTTATCTCCTATACTCCTTCTTTTGAAAAAAAGACACGTTTGCCCACCAGCAAGCATCATTTAAATGTGTAGGATATCAGAACTGTTCACATTTTCAGCTATCATTTAAAATAAATACAAACAGCTAGGTCATTACCTGACTGTAAATAATTGTAATTAGTTCTAGACCGTGTTCTACCTATCAGTTCCTTTCCTCATTGCCTTTTAATGGAGTGCAGAAGGCTTTTCACAGGTAGGCTCTTCGGATAACCACTTGTGAGCAGTATTTACCTAAACTCAACTCCATCTCTCTAATTTGCAAGCATTGTTGGAAGTGGTTCAAGGGTATTGTTCTAATCTATGCATTAAGGACTGATCTAGCACCTGCTGATTTACACAGACTGTGGTTTTCTTGATAGTAATTTCAAGGCAGTATAAATTTTCAGTGAAACGATTCTCAAGATAATCTGTGGAGGTTCTCAGATGCTGTTCTCCGAATAGAATTCTTTGGCCTTTGAAAAAATGGAAGTGGACAAAGAAACTTTCTCCGCAACACACCTTATGTTGAGGGTTATGGGAAAATAAAGCTACAGGTTCGCTTTGAAACTGATGTTAAATTGCTGATAAATATGAAAATTCCTATGTCAGTTATCAAAATACTTTGAGCAGTACTCAAAGGCAACTGGATAAACACAACCATCATCTGTATCTAATTATTTATGGAATCAAGAAGAGTTTAAAAAAACACGGCACAGGAAGAGCAGAGCTATCGGCAGGATGATGCTTTTCTGTCCCTGTTTGACAAACAAAGAGACAGTTTTCTGACAATTTAAGTCACTGTGGGAATGTTATTGCTTGACAGTGGTGAATGGAAAATGAAAACACCACTTTCACTTAAAATCTGTATTTTTGTTTGTTTGTATGAGTGTCTTAGTGCAGTTTCTATTTAATAATGTCCCCTTCACCAGAAGGATTTAAGGGTATTTTCAGCAAATTGTCTTACAACAATGTTTTGTTCTTTGATAACTCCAGATGTATCTCTGCAAGCTTAGTGTAAAATAAGGAGAAACAAACTGTGATTCAAAGGTTTTCTCCTCTTTTCCTTGATTACAGAGGACAGTGCAAGATGCTGTCCACAGAACCCCCACATTCCAAATGTATTCCCTGATGAATACACTTTATGAATGGTACTCTGTCCCAGCATACTGAGGTGCCAACATGACAACCCTGGTTAAGGACCTGGGCTCCTAATTGTGTGATGGTTGGAAACTCAGCCATAGATTGTAGCAAGGTACGTTCAGGATTAAGAAGGATGGATGATCACTGTGCAAAGATTTGGGAAGGAAATGTCATCAAGAAACATTCACAGGCAAAATACAAAGTAAATAAAAGGACTACTGAGCAATGCTGATGGCAGATGCTAGTTGAGCAGGATGCAAATTGCAATCAATCCTTTACAAAAATAACTGGAACAGACTTTGTCTTCTATTTGGAGAATTATCTTTTTGCATTTTCTGCTATCATTTTTTCCCTTCCTAGGATTTTTTTTTCTTTTTAAAATTTTCTTACCAGTACTTTAGAATGTTCCATGTTGTCACATTATCAATCAATCAGTAAATTTATAAGATATGTAAGCAGAGTGAATGTTTTTTCATCTTTATATTCTTTACAGAGTGAAAGAACCAATTTTCCTTTAATGCCAAATTACTACCCCAGTATCAATGTTTAGAAGCATTGCCCAAAAGTCAACAAGTACTGAACATGAGGCAATGAAAAGGCATTTGAAACTAATGTCTCATTAATTAAAAAAAGGGGGGAAAAAAAAAGGGGGGGGGGTGGGATTCTTGACTTTAGATGTTTTAAACCCATATTTACAGAAGTAGAAATGTATGCAGTTTTCTGACTTGCTAATTGTGGCTTGTTTCTCTTTCCCAAAGTACTGACAGAGGATTAACAGTCTAACTAGACTTCTGATTTCAACTATTTAAAAGATAATGATCTAGTGTAAAGCATTTTCCAAAGTCACACTGTCAACAAACCTCTACAGGTCCTAGGTTAGATTCTTCTTATTATTTTTTAGTAGTAGGGGAATTGTGACTACTTTAGGGTTCTATGAATAAGGACACAAAACAGGGCCCTTGAGCCACAACCCCACAGCACATCAGTTCTCAGGCAGCTGATGATCAGGCATCATCATCTAATCTGTAATTACTAAGGTTTTAGAGAAGGTAGAGAACTTTCTCTACAGGCTATTGTACAAAGTAAGTTTGGGAAAGTGTCATGATGTGGCTGTTGCAAAAGGGGCCAACTTCAGGTTAGCAGCTGGGATAGCAACTAGCAGAACAGTAGGGAGAATTGAACCATTGATTTCTCCTGGAACAGATTCTACCTCTAGGCAGATGGTATTGTCTGGAATAGATATACTTCCACTGCTTGATTTCCTCATCACCTCTAGGAGCAGTTCTGCTTAACTGTGACCTTACCACTTCTGGCACAGTAAAATAACTGTTTAGAAGAAACATTTTAAAGATTATTTATTTGTTGGCATTTTGTTCATTCTAAAGCTACTTGCAAAGTCCGCTTAAAATTTAGTAAATCAATATTCTCTCTACTCCCAAAGTTAGAGGGACTGAATTCTGGAAAATTTGTCTTGTTCAATTTTCTTTTCAAAATTTTCAAGTAGAAGTTTTAGGTGAATTCTGTTTGTTCAGGGTGCTTTAAAAGCAAATAAAATGAGCTGCATGGATCAAATAAAACTAGTGTGACCCAAACCAAACTTCATTTACTGACCAGTACAGGTATGTGGCCCTGAAATGCTTTGCAAAATCTGTAAGCAGATAAGATCCCTCCATATCCGTGGTGCTTCATATAGCACCATTTTGGAAGACAGTAACATCTTTTTTACTAAAAGCATTGGTAATGAAAATCAACAGCAACAAACAGAAAGTAAGTGAAAACAATTGTTTAGCATGATGGGGAAAAGGGACAAAAAAAAATATCCTCAAAAAAGTGCAAATATCAATTTCCGCCCCCTCCTGTCACAGTCTCCCTGTCACCTGAAATCTCCCGGGTGCTATAACCTGGCCTGTTTGTGTTATGTTTTCTTCTTGCTCTCTTGCACTGCATTGCTTTAAAGTGAAGTTCCTCATTAGATATTTTTGTAACTATCCATGAAGCTAAGAGGACAGATTGCATTTACTCTAAATAGGAACCATACTCTTAAACTTCTTGGGCATTCTAGGAATGGTACTTCCTAAACTGGAACAAAAATGAAAGAAAACAAAAGAGTTTTGCATCATCTCCTAATGATACAATTAAACTTGAATATGAACCGCTGGTTATGAATTTTTTACAAGTAATGACAGGTTGATGGTTATATAAGGAGTTCTTTCTGATCTTTGTGTCTTCTGCAGCATCTCAGCCCTCAGCGTATCAGATACTAATCCTCACAGCTGCCTATCTCCATATTCTGTACATCCAAGCTAGCAAAAAGTTAAGTGACTTGACTAGCAGATTGTGAAAACTAGAAATAGGATAAGGGACTCCAAAGATTAAATCCTGCAGACTTTATTTATGTGAGTAACTCTAACTGGTCTGGATCCTAATTTCATGCCTTACTGCTTTAATCACAAAATAAGCCTTTCTCTGGGTAACAAAGGAGCTCTAGAGAGAAAAGAGGAACTTAAAGAGAGAAAAGAGAAACATAAAGCCTATCTCACAGAACTCATAACTTGCTTACTGAGCCTTCTAAGGGAGAGAGGTTTTAGGCTTGCTTTCCTAAGCAGCCATTTTGGGACTGCAGTTGGTATTGCACTCAGACAGCTACTTCTGTCTTCAGCAGGGACTGTTTTATCTTTTGGCTGTTGTTTTTGCTGTGATTGTGAACAGTTTGCTTTCAAATCAAGTTCACAATGTGGAATTAAAATACAGTGTGTTCAGAATGTAGGACAGAATAGTAATTTAAAAGGCAAGAAAAGGTCTGGAAAGCCTGTAAGGGATATCAGAAAGCAGAAGTGGTTTCCATGACAACAAATCCTCCAAAATCTTTGCATTCATATTGATTCTAGTGATGGATGAGCCAATCTGGGGGCAGGGAATAAAAAAAAAGGAGAAAAAATGTTTAACCCTGATGAAGAACTCATTTTCTTTAGGGGGAAAAAAAATTACAGAAGTCTTTCTTCCTGAAGTCCCTAACACACAACCCCGCTACAAGAGATTTAATGTGAAGCATCACTATCCTGGCTTATTTCCCTGTAGTCTGGTTCAGCTTATAAGGCATTTTATTAATTGTGACCCCAGCTGAACTACGAGGGAGGAAATGTCACTACGGAAAAAAGGGGCTGAAACTGTCTGGATAAAATTATAGGGGATGATGGGGATACACCTCCTCTAAGTGTGACAGATCAGAGCACTGTGTGGTTCCTATGAGCAGTGATAGTGGTGCAGGAATTAGCTCTTTGTGCCACAGTGGAGCGGCTTTAAAATTTAAGCTGTGTTCTGATGCTCACAGAATAGTTTCTGCCTTTTTCATTTGTACCTTAGCTATTTTTGAAGCCCGTGCCAGGGAGTGACACTCTTACCCCCATGCCAATGTGAGCATCTATGTAGCTTCCATGGCTTTCTGTTGGACAGGTAGTCAGAAGTGCTTTAGAAGCAGACTAAGCTGCTTTAGCAGCTCTTACATTCCTGAGTCATGTCATTGGCAATTAGCTCCTTGCAAACTGTTACTTAACTCAGTGCTCTTGAAAATGTGTGAAGATTTTTAACAAGTGTGCTGCTGTTGGTCATAGTTTCATATATGAGAATGAAACAAGGGAAAATCCACCATTGGGTCTCAAGCTTTCAGTAAGAAACTTACAAAGGGACAGAAAAAGTACTTTATTTTGTACTGTATCGTCTAATTTGCATGCCATATACATTTCAGATACTGCATGTTTCTTGCAGACATTGACACAAAGCAGCCTGGGATTCATCAATCAGCACTGATGTTCCATGGGCTAAAAGCACACTGTAGCCATGTAGTAAATCTGTAAACAACTTCTAAAAGAATCATTCAATTATGATCATTTTAGTCTTCAACATTATATATTCCTAATATGTCTCAAACACCACTGCTCTTTAAAGAAATGGCCACATTTTTCTTTAATGTATTAAATGCTGTTGCAACAGGACTGAAACCTCACAGTAGTGAAGCTGTAGGGAACGCTACTGGCCTATCATTTCCACCACATGTAGAAAGGCAGGAAGAGAAGGTTTGTTGTGCTGCAGTACTGAAAGCAAAACCAGGAAAGCAGAAATTAGTGCTACAATTGCATGAGGCACTCAGCAAAAGCCCAGTGCATATCTTGTAAAAATTTATTCGTCAAAACTTTCCAAAAATCAGTGCCCATGTTGTGATCTTACTCTGTGTGTTAATATCTGTTTCTAATAACAAAGGAATGTATAGACTAAGAGAACTAACTATTGTGCTGCTGTGTCAGCAAGAAAATATGAAGAGATAAACAGCAATGTAGATGTACAAAGATTTGGGCTGCAAGAAAGAAGGTTTTTCTGAACAGAACTTAAGGTGTAAAATACTCACCAGATTTCCAGACAGTGACAGCAAGGGAGAGGCAAAAGAGCTTCTGCCCAGAAGAGATTTGTTGAAGATCAGATTATCAGGAGTTGAGCAGCAGTAGGGATAGCTGAGAGGCTTTAGTTTTGGACAGCATAGAGCCTGAAAGATCTAGAGATCCAGGCATAAAAGCCTGTTTTGCTTGCAAGGCTGTTAATTCATAAATCTTATACTGAGATTTTAAATTTCTGGGCTGAATTAATTTCAAGACATAAACAGATAATGAACTGGGATACCAGTATGGATTATTTTAATGTAATTGCTTCCAAACCATGCTGAAAAAATAAGGGGTCATGGAGATCATTCAATGAAGCCTTCGTCATTCTTGTTATCATATGTGCTGTCAAGACTGAAACTGTAGAAAGAACAACTTCAGTCCAATAATGACTGTGGAGCAGTCTGTGTAAGTGCACAGTGGGGCTTCCCTGAGCTCACTGTTAACTGCACTACAGATGTACTCTATGTCACTCAAACCTGAGATCCATTTTAGTTGGCTTCTAATGGGAAAATGAGGGATACTGCTAGCAAACAGCTCTTCAAGCTCTTACACTCTTGCTCTCTCCCCACAAGATACTTGGGTGCTGACGTTTAGTCTGATTCTTGCCACATACACATCTCTAGCTTTGAGCTATGGAGTGACTTCAAGAGAAGCTGTCTTGTTCATTGAAGTCATGGTGAAACATGCCATTTAACGTAATCAACAACAACTAAAAACATATGTGACAAGGGTTATGAAAAATACATTTTGGCTTCTGTGCAGGAGCAAGCCTTATGGACTAGGACTTGCAAACTCTTGGAAAAAGAGACAACTGGGAAGGAGGAGGATGCACAAATAAAATCACAGGTAGTATGGAAATAAGCTGAGAGAACAAATGTGTATTTCCTTAATGTAAGCAAGGGGCAACCAAGGAGAATAGCAGGAGGCAGATTTAAAAGCTACCTTTTTGTTAATGCCCATAATTAGACTTCAAAATACCTTACTAGTGCAAGTAACAAATCAAAAATTATAGATAGTTCTTAAACCAGGAGGTCACCTCTATATTCTCCTCTGTTCTTAGAGAGTGCTTATGGCTCAACTGGGAATACAATGCCTAGAACCAGCATATCCCACAGGAAACACTACCTCCCTTGGGTGGCTTGGCATCTCATGTGTCTTGGCTAGGTAGCAGTATCTTGGTCCTGCTGAACTAACTGCCAAACTTGTCCTGTTCCCTTTGCCCCCCAACATATTTCAGGCATAGATCGCTGTTTTTGGTGTAAAAAAAAGCATTGTACCCTGTTTAGAATCAATGAATGGAAACATCACTATTCTATGAAAGGGTTAACTTTCCATCTTCATTTATATATTTTGGAGGTCACTTTGGCTTGCAGTGCTTCCACTTACATATAAATAAAGTTTCAGTTACATACATAAAGAAGCTAACCATTAAGTCTCTGGTTTTAAATTCATATAAACATTATCCTATGGTGGGCTTGCTGGATAAATATGTGATTTAAAAGTTAAATAAGTCACATTTTCATTTAAAAGTCCTTCTGTGACCCACTGAAAGAGATGAACATAGCATTACATAATCAGCTAGAGTTACATCTACTCTTCGTAGTACAGCAACAGCTAATCAGTGTTGCTTAGATTTTAGTATGGAATGTGTTTTAAGCAGCTGTTTACAATTTTCTTCTAGTTAAAAGTCACCAGATATTCTGTATGAATTAACTGAGTTTCATATCATCTCCTATTATAGTAACGGAAGGAAAACAAAGCAGGTAGGGAGAACTTGTTGAATATCTCAGTAACAAATAAGGTCAGTGTCCTGCTTGCACCATGGATCAAACAGAAAAAGACGGACAAGCCATTCAGGTCTAAGCAAAAAAGATTTCAGTGCTTAGACAACCAGTGTCTAAGTAAGTTGTACATGGGCTTTTCACCCACTTTCTGCTTACAGAAGATATTCACCTTTCTGGAAAAATTTCTCAGAAAGTTTCTGATTAAATGGGGCATAGAGCTCATCAGCTGTAACTTGACACAGTTTCCTTGAAGTCAGAGGATTTAACTAGGAGAGAAACTAAATCACAGTAGTTAGCACTGCTTTGATATTCACAAATTAGGTTCTTGAAATAGATATAAAAATCACAGTTATCTCATGAGAATAAACAAGGGCTCTCAAAACTCAGCAGGCATTATGCAGTGTATTAGAGTGATTTTAAGTGTGTTGTTGAACACAGCAATGAACTGACTCAGAGTCACTCTTCATAGGAGCTCTGGAAAAATTTATGGCAGAGGTCTGTCTCAGAGACAACTGAGACAGGACATTTAGCAGGTTGTTTTGCAGCAGCAGAGTAACGTAGTGGAGTTTACTCTAGAAAGTGATAATTGTATTAATTCCTATCTAAAATAACTAATACTTTGTAGGGTATCTTACATCTTAAAGCACTTTTGGAAACTGAGGAGTTCCCTGTAATTCCTTGTGAGGAAGGTGAACAGGTATGAAATCTCTATTTCGCAGCTCTGAAAACTGAGTCACAGAATCACAGAATGTCAGGGATTGGAAGGGACCTCGAAAGATCATCCAGTCCAATCCCCCTGCTGGAGCAGGAACCACCTAGACTAGGTCACACAAGAACGCATCCAGGCAGGTTTTGAATGTCTCCAGAGGAGACCCCATAACCTCTCTGGGCAGCCTGTTCCAGTGTTCTGTTACTCTCACTGTGAAGAAGTTTTTTCTCATATTTCTGTGGAACCTCCTATGTTCCAGCTTGCACCCATTGCCCCTTGTCCTATCATTGGATGTCACCGAGAAGAGCCTGGCTCCGTGCTCCTGACACTCACCCTTTACATATTTACAAACATTTGAGGTCACCCCTCAGTCTCCACTTCTCCACGCTAAAGAGACCAAGCACCCTTGGCCTTTCCTCGTAAGGGAGATGCTCTACTCCTTAATCATCTTTGTGGCTTTGTGCTGGACTCTCTCAAGCAGTTCCCTGTCCTTCTTGAATAGAAGGGCCCAGAACTTGACACAATATTCCAGACGCAGTCATATTGATTGGTTTATTCAAGCCTCTTGGCTGAAGGCAGAATGCTAGCAGAATGGAGAGCTGCCACTGATAATTAGTCTCACATGCAACACATAGCCATAATTCTTCATGCAATTGTATTCCTCAGGTGTTTGGTCTCTATAATATGAAGAAGTCTTCCATTAGTCCCCAAGTATACTATCTCTATCACCCTAATTTTATTCTTTACTAAGACATTCTTCCACAGAAACAGTATCTTCCATTTGTTTATTTATCTACAAATTAGACACATAATAGGAAACCTAAAGACAAGTATTTGCCTCAATAGTCAATGTGGGAAAGATTTGACCCTAGGGAATTCTCTGCCGTCATAAAGACAATACAGCTGTGTTTTACACCAGCTGCTGTGTGGGAAACTGCAGATGAGGGAGAGGAATTAGGGAGACAGGGGGTGGTGGGAGGAGGAAAGGTAAACTACGATGAGAAAATAAACAGAATAATTTGAGTCAGCCTTAAACTAGTAAAAAACAGACATCAAAACCAGGAGTGGGGCATCATTCATTAGTTCTGGTGTTAAAACAGGAATTGTGTTAATGATTGTCTCTTTTCAGCCACAAGTGTGTATGGGGTCAGAAGTCTGGTCACAGGCTCATACACACTTTGTTGCATACTGAGGAGAGACTGGAAGCCACAAACACCTTATAGAATTTCCAAGTATGATGAAAACGTATGCACAAAATACCAAAATGAAGGTACTGCTGTAACAAAAATAAGACTTTCATTTGCATATCTATGTAATGCTAGCTGATAATGTGATAATCGTGGTAAAATGGTTTTTGAAATGCATTTTTAAAACTGGTTTATTGTCTTAAAAAAAAAAGTCCCAGAAAATCTTAGTGAGTTTGTAAGTTAATGTAGATACAATGTTCCAAACACACATGACACTTAGCAAAATCTTTAGATTTTTCTGTACAAAGCATGACAATAGAAAAAGTGCAGGTATGTTCCACTACAAATAGAAAATGTGAATACAGTGCCAAGTCCCATCTAATTAAAATAAGTTGGGTATTGAATCACACTTTTTTTCTAAGCTCAATGCTAGTGGATTTGGGATTTTTCCTAGTAGATAACAGTTAATGATTTTTGGTCCACTATTCTGTTTGTTTAAAAAAAAAAAAAAAAAAAAGGAAAGCTGGCTAAGCCAAGTACTAGTAAGATGCACTTATGTGCATATGCATCCACAGGAGTGTGTGTATGCGTTAAATATAATGCAGCAGCATTAAAAATTAAAAACTAGCAAAAAAAAAATAAGAGGAATAAGTCTGAATGTACTGTGTTACCCAAAGAAAAGTCATAAACAAGACTTTCAGGTCATGAAATATAGTTTTGATATATAAAATAGTATTTAAGTGATTAAAATCTACAGATATAGCACCCTGGAAATTAGTAATGATAGTGAGAAGTTGTCAGATAAATATATTAAATCACTGTATTTACAAATAATTTGCATTTCCTTTAAAGAAGTGGAATCTTGTTTTTGCATGTTACTGTTGGTATACCCCAGAATAATCTAGCAGTTGTGTTGACTATGTATTTATGATTTCTGTGAAGCCATTTGGAGCAGAGCATATATGTCAATATACATGTTGATTAGATTAGCATGTAGGGTAATGGATTTATTGGAAGAGTAATCAGGATTTGTGTTATTATAAACTGTATCTAAATTGCTCACAGTAAAGGAAAAGGGAGTAGTAAGTCATGAAATTTCAGGGAGAGCTGACATCAGTATATGATAACAATATCAGTGCTGATAGCTTTCAGGAAATGGCTATTAAGCAGTGTACTGTGCAGCTTTCTGCAATAATAATGTCTAAAGCCCCCAGGCATTGAGCATCCAGTGAGAGTATGTAATTGCTACCTTCTGTGGTCCCTAAGGTTTTGGTATCAGTTGAGCAATCATGTGTGCCTTAGCCTATTGCCAGGGACTTGAAATTACATTACAGACTCAGAAATGTGCAGCACTTCAAGTAAATCCACACCCAAACCCCTGAAGACTATTTGAGTGTAGAGGCATTCCAGATGGGAATTTAAATGCTAAATTTCATGTCATAATATTTAGCAGGTTAGTTTATCCCTCATTTGTTTGCCATCTGTCATTATTTCAGCAAAAACACTTGTAACTCATCAGTCCAAAAAAAACCAGAAAAAAATTCCTACATCAAACCAAAGATTGTTGCTATAGGGTGCAATTTCATAATACTTACAAATGATAATGACACAATTAGGGAAGATTTTGCTTTGCAGTTGTTACTTTTGTTATTCATGACCCCTGTTCCAGCTTGATTTTCTTTGTGTGTGTGTGTGGCTTTTTTTTTTGGGGGGGGTTAGATTTTGTTTCTACGTATGCAACTGATTAGATGGGAGAGTAGGTATGTCTGGCAGATATGTAGTGTGAACAGATCAGAACCAATAGAAGTAAAAATAGATCAAGATTACACTATTTTCTTCACTAGAAAAAAAAGTATTTTCAACTGAATTTATCTTTTTAATTTCTGTCAGTACCAATTTGAGGGTGAAATTCTATACATAACACCATAGTAGATATGAAAAAAGGGGAGCTGTTTATGTACCAAAAGATAACAAAGTGCTCTTTGCTCACCTGCATTTCATTCTGGAGGAAAAAGATGATGACTTTTACCCTACAGAAAAAGAATTATGAAAGAAAGAAACAGGGAGAATAATATAGTTTTTATTTATAAGTATTCCTCTACTAAAAAAAAAAAAAAAAAAGTAAACCTCAAAATGTATTACCAGCTTTGAAAAGTTCAACAAGATAAACATTATTTTACTCTCCCTATTTTCCTATGAAATTAGTATTGAAGAACAGTTTCTCAGACTTAGTGGTCAGTGTGTCTTTTTTACATTTGTCTTTACACAAATCAAATGTGGGAATCCTGTTGCATTGAGTTATGTTCTTGTCATTGGTCTGGAAATTCTACTAAAATCACTGGACCAAGGGGACTATTATGATAATCTCATATATAATTTTAGATTTCATTTGTTGATTATGGCCTCGTCTGGGAGATTTAAACAAACAAAAAAAGCTCTCAAATACACCATGATCAAACTGCCAGCATTGCTGTTGTAACTGAGTAGTATCACCTGTGCTTCCTGACACAACAAGTGAAAAAGCCTCAGTATAAATTTTCTTTTTTTTGCAGCGATTTGTGCATATTCACAGTGAGTAAATATCAAAGTTCTCAAGAGTAATATATGATAGTGAAGGATAAGATGAATTTACCACACAATAAAGCTGCCTCTAGGAAGCTGTGAGAGGTTCTAGAACTACAGGTGCAATTAGAGGAACATATTATGCATTTCTAAAATGAATTCAGAACTATTCACAAAACATAGCTTGGGGAGTGGGAGGAAGAATGCAGACGAAGAAAGATACAGTAAGATTTTGAAAGTTGTTTTTGTGGGGAAACATACACAGTGGTTTATCCTTTGAAAAGACCTGTGTCTTAGGTTTACTATCTAGCAATGCTGAGCACATTACTTTGAGGTCTATTAGAACTTTGCTCTCATTTATTCTAGTTTACTCTGACTGTGATTGTGTCACCATTTCCAATCTGGGAGCACTATACTGTCTAATCTCTGCATTACTTACTTGTATTTAGAACAAATGTGATTTAACTTGGGCTATAAAACATGTATTCATCAATCCAACAAAGAAAATGTAAAATCTGCTCTCACTGTTAGAATTGAGGGAAATAAAAATACTTAATTTATTATTAAAATCAGACTCTAGCTCTGTCTGCAATGGATAAAGATGTTATGCATCAATTTATGCCAATATAAAGAGCACAGGAACTTATGGCTTCCAAAGGAACTAATGGGCAGGAGTAATTCAGTCACTTCACACTAATGACTAGGTCTTTCTAGGCGCTCCACCACCTCAGGAAAGAGGAAAACAATCCAAATAGTATGAACTACACATCTTCTCAATTAACAGAACTGCTTTACTCACTTTCCTCTTTGAATCGTTCTGAGGGTTCAAGAGGAAATTGAGGAAGAGTTCTGATTCATGCATGGAAAGCAGTCCTTTCTGGACCTTTGTATCTCAGATCTGCAAGAGTGCACAAAATTACATGTTAGATGAAAGCATATATAAAGCCAAGGGATCTCACCCTCCTGGGTGAGAAACTCTGGTGCATGGACCCAGGGATCCCTGCAATGTACCCAGCAGCTAGCTGTTGTCATTTCCCTCACAGTTTGGCAGACAACATAGGTTAATGAAGAGCTGACCCTGTATAGAATATGACACATCACAGGGCTGTATGCTTGGTGACAGACAGTCCAGCATCCTGGCCTAAATCAGAAATAGTATGGCCAGCGGGACTTGGAAGTGATTGTCTCCTTATACATGGTATGCTTAAATTAAATCTCAAACACTATTCAGGTTTGGGCCTCACACTACAAGAACGATACTGAGTTTTTCAAGCGTGTGCAGAGACAAGCAATGAAGCCTGTGAAGAACTATAAAATGACATGCTAGAAGCAACCGAAGGAACTGGGGTTGTTTAGTCTGGAGAAGAGGAGGCTGAGGGGAGACCTCATCACTCTCTGCAACTCCCTGAAAGGAGATGCAGCAAAAAGAGGGTTGCTCCCTTTTCTCAGATAACAAGTCATAGGACATGAGGAAACATTCTCAGGTTGTACCAGAGGAGGTTTAGACTGGATGTCAGGAAGAATTTCTTCATGGAGAGAGCAGTCAAGCATGGAGCAGGCTGCCCAGGGAAATGGTGGAGTCCCCATTACTGGAGGTGTTTAAGAAATGTGTGCACATGGCATTAAGAGATTTGGTTTGGTGATGAGACTCAGTAGGTTGATGGTTGGACTTTGTAATCTTGAAGGTCTTTTTTCCAACATAGATGTCTCTATGATTCTATTCTATGATTCTTCTGCCTTTCTATCTGTGCCCAGAACACAGTTTTCCCCCCATGCTTAAACTTCTGCAATTCCAACTCTTCTTCAGCATGTTCCTCTCCAGGATCCTGGTCTTTAGGTTTGCAATCACATAATTAACTTCAGCCTGTGTAGATTCATAGTTCACTGACTCCTTAAGCCATGCTACTTAAAAATCCAGACAGATCTAAGGCAAAGAAGTTATTTTAAAAGGGCAAGCCAGAGTTGTTTTCCAGAAAAGATTGATGGCATATTTGTTGTACTCATGTAAGACTGTGTTTATTCTGTTATTTCTATCAAGGCAGAACTCAAATGTAGCCTGACCCACCTGTGATAGACAAATGGTCATACAAGTAAAAATTTCAACAAGAACTAAGAGACAGGGACTCTGCTGTCTTTAATTCCTTGGTGCCTGTTTCCCATCTCTACAACATATGGTTATAAAGCATAGCTGGATTTAGCCTAAGGAACAGAATCCAACCATTATATCATACCAAAGTAGGCAAAATATGAAGTTTTCATCTAGCCAGCCAGCAATCTGATCGAGTGGAAAGTGTCCCTGCTCATAGCAGAGTTTGGAACTAGATGATCTTTAAAGATTCCTTCCAACTCAAATTCTTCTGATTCTGTATACATTGAAGTAATTTCTGAATCAGTCTTTGAAAAAGCAGAAACCAACTGATAACAGTAAGACATTATCATAAACATCTTGTCAAAGCATTATGCATATGGCAAAATAAATTAAACGACCAGAAAACTGAGTAGGACATGGTGATTGTAGTTTCATGAGACTAAGCTATTGCACAGACGGGTGCAGAATTAGGGTGTTGTTTAAATAAAAAGGCAAAGAAGGGGGTCTAAGCTGTAATGGAAACAGTGCTTCAGGGCCAAGGACTGCTGTGATTCCAGATGCCAGAAGTTTGTTAAACATAATACAAAACAACATAAAATGTAAAAAATGCAATGGGAACAAAAGGTTAGACCTTCTCACTCCATGCCTCAGTAAAAAGAATGAGAACAAAAACAAGTCATTTGGCAGCTGGGGTTTCTTAAATCTTGCCAGCACTCTGCATTCTCTTACATTGTCAAAACAGTTATATCAGTACACAAGCAGCACCCTACTATTAAGCAAATAGTGCCTCTGTCATCTCACCATTACATAAACAGTCTCCTACCACGGCAAAAGCATCCTTTCATTACCATTCAGTATCTCATTGTTTCAAACGCAGCATCCCACTACTGCGTTACAAGTCCATTATACAATAACATGTCAGCAAACTCTCTCATGAAGTGGTAAGTTTAAGAAAGTGTTGCCAATCTAAACAGGGCTGATAGGGTTTTTTTGTTGTTGTTGTTGTTGTTTTTTTAGTTGTTTATTTTTCTTTAGAGCTCCTCCGACATTCTTCCATCTTCATGCTTTGCTTCACAGGGTCTGACTGACTTTGTGTTACACTACTGATAGTGTAACAACTATGAGTAACTATGGATAAACTTGGGTCACTATGTTCAAAGGTCTTACTGACCACTTTGCTTTTCCTAGAACTCCTCTAGGGCTGCTCTTATCACCTGGAATAAGAACATTCCTTCTAGGTGAGTGGGGGGTCATCCCATCTACACGATGTTGAAGTCAGCACTTTTAGAAGAGCTAATACTGTTAGCTACACGCTAGATCCTTAGGATTCTTTACCAGACCCAGTGCCAGTGAAGATTTATCTAAGATGTTGTTAGAGATTCTCCTACTAAATCAGGTAATGAAGTGAAAGGGGAAGGACTTGGATTTTAAGTTCTGAAGGACAATGAGACTTCAGTGGCTATATTTGCAAGTAGAACTAAATCCTCAGACTTTGAATTTGGCTTTTTTAAAAACGTCTATTATCTTGTAACTCAACTTAAAAAATAGTAAGAATTCAAGGCAGCAAGTCATTGCAAATTGCAAAATAAAAATCTAGGCAAGGTGTAGAGGAAAAGGTAGTAAATTTTATTATACCAGATGCTATTACTAGTAAACAAGTCAGGTTTTGGTCCATGCAGCTTCTGTTTCAGGTCTGAATCAGGAGTAGTCTTTGACTCCTTTCCAAATGCATCATCTGGTCTAATAAAAGATACTGTCTCCCAGCATGCTTTGCCTTATTCATGTACTTAGGCCTCTTCTGCTACAACAAACAGTAATAAAAGGATATTTCTGTACAAAAATGACATTTGCACAGTGTTAGTACTTCTTTCATCAAAACATCATTCAAGAAAAGGGGTGGTTTTGTCAAACTATCTTCTTCAGCAGGCACAGCCTTTCATATGATGTATAACAATTTAATTTAGCAAAAATTATCAGTGTTCCAAAATAACACATAAATATTGGTAAAATGTGATGATAGCTTTCATTTAGAATAAACTTAAATAGGCTGGAAATTGATCTTAAAGAGGAACAGAAACAGATACAGCAGAAGTACAGCATAAAGTCTGAGATTCTATGGCAGTCATAAACAAAGGACATAGCTAAGACACAGCATTATAAGGGTCATCTGGCAATGTTTAATTTGTCAACAACAGAGCCACCTGTAGCTGAATTATAGAGTCCCATGTCTTTGAGAATAATCAAGTTATTGTCTGTGATCAGAGAATGATTGTGCTGCAGTATGTCACAGGAAAGTCCTTTCAGCTCTCCTTAGAAATATCCAGCACAAGTAAATCAGCATTTTTACTATAACACCTTTCTACTGGGGTATGTTACTGTGAACTACAATATGTATGTAAAGAGGCATTTGCTTTCCTCATCTGTCATTTTCATACTGCCAAAGGTTAAGAGCGTTCTTTTGGGAAGTTCTTGTAGTATTTAAGACTTTGACTATGTACTACATATGTAGGTTGCCCTCAAAGTAATTCCTTCTATTTATTTCCAGGAGAAGTACAGCAGATACAAAGAGCACAATGACATTTTTTGATAGAACAAATTCTCACTATAAAACTCTATTTTTCATCATAGTCACAACTATTAGCTCTGCACTTTTGCCAGCGATGAACAAGAACGTGCATGCTGTGCTCACAAAAATTTGCACAAGTGGAGGTGACAGCTCTGCATGGCTCTTGGGAACATGACTTGTCTTTCACATCTCTATTGCCACTGCTGAAACGCACCACCCACCACCTCACTGTGCTCACATCCACTGTTTGGTTAACCACGATTATTTAGCAAACTGATGAATGTCAATGGGTGCAATTTTTACCACATGGAGGAATTCAATCCCGCATCTTTGCATCATATGCGCTTCCATGTCAAATACCATTTTGTCAGACTGCCCCTCTGCTGCCATCTGTCACACAGCAATAAAGTGTAACAGAATATTGGTGGGAAGGTTCAACCTCTGCTGCCATACCACCAATATCCACCACTGACAGATGCTGAGCCAACAAAATAAAATAGGAGGCATTACTTTTGGAGCAGCCCTCATATACATGGCACTTCCCAGTTTCTTATGGGGCCCTCTAGACTTCCAAGAGGTCTACATTCATTTTTCCTGAGCTCCTACAAAGACTTAGCAGTGAGCCTCTTTTAATATCTGTCTGTTCCTTCTGGCTTTGTTTTTCACTAGCAGCAGACCCCTCTCATCTCTAGACATCAGACCCTTCCATGCTGCTGCATTCCACCAGAGACAAATCTCTTTGGTGAAACTGAGCATCCTGCTTGAAAGATTGCAGTACTGGATCAGAGCTAAATAAGTTATAATGGAAATATGCTGCCCTTCAGCCAAACTCCATGGAGTTACTATACTTACTCTATACTAGCTAGAGCCTGCTGTGAGGGTCATGCTTGCCCAGAAGCATCAAAGACCCCCAGCTAAGTGCATATACCTATTGCATGGAATAAATCATTGTATCCCTCCCTCTACTCCCCTAACCACCTGGTCTGAGTATACAGGGAGATAGACAACTCAGCTCTCTTCTTGCTATTATCCCACTCGACTCTCCATAACAAAATGAGACGGAAGGAGTGCCAAAGTTGATAGGAACCCTGTCACTCTCCCAAACAGCCAAGCAGAAATCATAAAGCAGCCTTACCTGCTGATAGAAGGGCCCTCAAAGCCATGCCTGTGCTCTTACTGAAGTTTTTGATCACAGGTTTGGGTCTGTTCCCCTCTACTGGCCCTCAGTGAGGGTGTCTTAGATATACCAGAGACATCAGCAGAGGCAAAATTGACTACCCTAGTTCAGTCACTTCCTTCTGCTTGCTGCAAACAGCATCAAATAATTCTGATATTAACTTTATTTTGGCAGGAAGTTACTCATCATTTGTGAACACAGACTGTGAATTGTAATTTAATCAGTTTTGTGTGTTGTTTTTTTTTTGGTGTAAAAACATAAGTGTACATTTTCCTGAAGAACCATTGGGTGATACTGACAAAATAGGGCTAGATTTGGAAAACAGAACAAGCTCTAAAGAGCACTTACTGGATCTGTTAAAAAGCATTTCCAATCTACCACTAAGAGCAGAGTTTTCTCTTACGATGGCCAACAGAAAATTAAAACAAGGTATTTTTCACCAGATAGTAGATATTAAAAACATTTCTACATTCCAAAACATTTCATAGTACAATTGTATCTTTTAGAAGTGCGCTTGGCTGATTTCATGTTGGGAAATCAGGAAAACAACGTTGTCCATCTTACTAAAGAAAAGTTCCGTTATTTATTTTAGAAGGACACAAGCTCATAATCATCCTTTCTGTGGGGAAAATCTATCCTATCTGTAAGCCAAATTCTTCCAAACTTCTCTGGCAGAGGACCTTGCCTCTCACCCTGCACACAACCAATAGTATAAAGTGATTAAAGTACCTCTTTCTTCCCTCTCCAGTGAATACCCATCACCCCATGTGGGATATATTGTGGGAAACCCCACCTTCTTTTTTTTCAGAGTGCAGAACTTAAACTGTTTCAACCCTTATATTCTCCTATAAAGGCCAAATTTGTTGTTAAGTTACCTGTTAGCTTGGAGATGGGTTTACTACTGAAGTTTTGTTAGTGAAATTGCATGATTTTTATGTTTAAAGGCATCTAATTCCCTAGAGTTTAGAACTGTATTTATATTCCTAGTAAGTTATTGACAAGCAATCCTATTGAGAAGTTAAGCATGAAACTGTTCTCTTTGTTAAATATAAATTTTAAAAAAAAGATTGCTATGAACATCCCACTGGGTGTGATTTTGACTAATTCTCCATTTTACTACCTGCTGTTATTCACTGTGTATCTTTCAGTTTATCTTAGAACATAAGCTAAGAGCAGCCGTAGAGACACATGCTCAGTACCCTCAATGCACATGACAAGCATTCTGGGGCCTGAAGCTGAGGCTGGCTCGAAGCACTAGGTTTTCAGGGCTGTAGGTAGTCTTGATCCCTTGCTGGCATGTACACAATTCACATTTTGCTTGTATGAATTTTGTGTGACTGGAGAAAAACAAAGCTAACTGTTTTTGAGCTGACAGTCTAGATCCTAGCAAGTGAGTTCTTTTGAAGGCAAAATTTCCGCAGACTTGCCTTGTCTGAAATAAATCATGGACAGTCTCCTTCTGAGCACTAATAGCTCAGTGATTTAAATTTAAAATGGGATTTTGTAATGGATTTTGAATGACAGTCTGTCTTCTAGACACTTGATTGTACAAAATGCAATGAGTGAAGCAGCTCTAGTTTTCTTATCTTTGTGTTGTACTCCAGTCAAAACTTACAAGATAGAAAGTTACATAATCTACTTAAAAAAAACAAACAAATAAATAAATCCATTATTGTGAATAGTAGATGGCCTGTTGCTTTTATTTGAAAGCTTTGAAAAATTCCAATTTTGATTTCAGCATTTAGATTTTAATGGAAAAGCATTTATTTTAATCAAATCTCATGTATCTTATCAAGCCTATATCAGAATATCATCACCAGTTCTGCAAAAGACTCAAAAGACACTACATTTTGAAAGTGTATTTCTCTAACCTATTAGTGTTGTCTAATTGCGTGGCTCTATATTTTTTCCAGGACATGCTAACTAGAGAATGATCCCTCAACGGAATCCATGTACTGCTGAAGCATCTGAACAAAAAGCATCATTTCCATAGTCAGTGTAATTAGAGGGATACCTCATGAACAGGTAAGTGCTTGCATACTCTTGGCATTTCTCCTCTGCTTGAGGAACACTGTTAAAGCACGATTGTCAGGACTGCTTCTTTACAAATGTGATACAGAAAGTACCACAAATACAGACATGACCTGTGCGTTTTTAAAACATCTTCAGGTAGAAAGCTTATGATTGCTATTGTTTCAAATGACAGTGACTGTCAGTACCATTTAATATGTTATTATGTATTGTCTCCTCCTCCTCCTCAATATTTTCTTACTACAGTAATTCTAAGTACTTTAATATTCCCTTGCTTTTTACAACCCTCAGATAGGTCACACTCAGTCTACCTTTTCTTTTTTCTCTTTTCTGTTTTCTTTTTGTCTGGTACTGTTCTTGCAGTCTAATGTTCCAACCATTTACTTTGCTTAAAACATTTCTTACCTGTCAGCTTATTTATTTCATATCTCCAAGTGCCAAGGCACCTGGGGAGGAATTCACAAGCTTCTGATATCCAGTAAAAAAAACCACTATCAACCTTGATGATGTTTCTTTGAAACTACCACCTTATCACATTTGTTTTCCCATCACACTTGCATGTACGAGTGCATTTGTGTGTGTAGCTGCTGGGGTCAGAAAAGGGGAAATACAATTAAGTATATCTGAAGGAGAAATAAAATTAAGTATCTCCTATTCCAAATGCCTCATCTAAAGGTAGTTGATTGATATGATGGCAAAATAAAGGAAGCTACGCAGTATTAAAATTGAAACTTCACTTC
The DNA here is from genome assembly GCA_024606505.1 of Aquila spilogaster. Taxonomy (NCBI): domain Eukaryota; kingdom Metazoa; phylum Chordata; class Aves; order Accipitriformes; family Accipitridae; genus Aquila; species Aquila spilogaster. The sequence goes on from JANHGO010002391.1 coordinate 26,711, forward strand.
TTAGTGGCAACAGATAGAACAGGATGTTTGTGGTGACCTTACCCAAAATGCGACTTCACTAGCTGACTTAGTTGAGGCTTCCATTCCTTATCACAGATAGCAGTCATAGATGTACCTAGCTGTAGGACAGTTTTCACTAGGGAAGGGCATTCAGCAACCTTAGTTATAAAGCCTGTGGTATCTTTCATCAAAGAGTTTCATTAATGAAACTTAAGGTTTTATTGGTGTACAAACGATTCTTTCATCTGAGGTGAATTCAGGATATTTTCTACAAAGAAGAAAAAAAAGAAAAAAAAAAAAAAAGAAAAAAAACCATGAAAATAAATGAAGACTCTGCTTAGATGTTCCCACCATAAATCCCATTTGACTCTTCACATAGTCTAGTACACAAGAAACAGTTGAAACCATGAGTAGAAATATTAACTGCCTGTCACTAATTAATGATATTTGCAAAGGTTTCCAAGACACTTACATCTCTCACATTCAGGTCCAGAGCTCAAGTTAAAACATAAGAATCACTAAGAATTGAATGCAGAGCTCCTTCACTGACACCTCTCATAAACGAAATGATGACTCTTGATATATTTCTTTAAGAAACTGCCATCACCTATGTCTTACCAGACGTTATTTTCCACAGAATAATGCTGACAGATAGAAAAGTGTGCCTTTTTGTGCAAAAGCTGGTGTGTTATCTTAAGTGATGCCTTAGTGTGTTTAAGCCTAGAAGTAAAATTAAGACAGCTGCAAGCAATGGCTCAGAATGACAAAACTACTTCAGGACTGTGAATTCTGGCTCTGTGCAGAATGTGCATTTCCACAGAGCTACAGGGGAGGAAAACTGTAACCACTAATGACGTCTGAGTGACGTTCTTCATCTAATGCTGCAACTCTGATGTCAATGCCAAAAGTCTTATGAACACTAGAGCAGAAATTTAGTTAGCAGTTGTGTCCTACAAAAAATCTTTGTCCAAAGCATAAAAGAGAAGTACGATACTTAAAGTTCCCAGGTCAGCCACTGGAAAAGAGAAGACCAGTTCATCGATTTGATTTTAGAGGAGGATGAATATGATTCATTATTATGTTATGGAATTAGGTATCTTGACAGCTAGCATTAGACATCATCCATCAGAAGCACACTTTAACATTCTTCTTAGAAAGTGGTAATAAACTCCTCTAAACAGTAACCAAGAGGAACAGGTGCTTAACTTATTTAATCATATCAGAGAGCACATACATTTGCCAAATCTTGATTATGTGACTTATGAAGAGGAAAAAAACAGGAGTGGAGGAAAGTCACTAGGAAATCAAGATTGCATCAAACCAAAAATATTTTAAAAGAGCTAAAATTCTTCTGGACTATTCTGAAGCCAAACACATTATGTGTAACATAATTCATTCATTTTGAATCTACGCTGCCACATGGAGCAAGGAAACGTTGGCATAAACAGCTTTGCTGTCTTCAGTCCTTCCACTCATCCTTCCAAATAAGAAATTGCAGTTATAGTTATTTCCGAGTTACAAGACTTGTGTGTTTTCCCTGCTCACTGTAAATGGTACACACAATTAGACTTCAAGATGTACCAAGTTTGTACATCTGAGGATAGGATCAATCCCAAAATATTTGACTTTCAAAAAAGGAAACACATGGTTCATTTTGCCTTAGTTACCAGTCTTCAAACAAATAGGTATCATATGAGAATTGTAAGCCATCCCATCAAACTTGAAAATAGTTTGAATCTCAAACATATTTCTATGTTCATGTTCTATGACTCTTTTTCTTAGCATGAATAGCTAATTTATGTTATCAGCTTAGGTTTCAATTTATCTCTTACCTAAATATTTTTTAACTGTTATCAGAGCAAACTAAAACTGATATTCACATTGGCAAAAGTGGAAAAAGTTTTTTCCTACTATAAACAACTTTGAGTAAATTGAGGTCAGAGGACATATTCAAAATACTTATGGATGAACTTAAAATCATTTTAAGACTGCTTTAACAAGATAGCTTTTACATCCTTTATTCCCTCATAGGAAAGTACTGTATTAAAAGGATGCTGCTGTTGTGTGGTTGCTGTATGGCAATGACTAACCTGGCAAGGGCAAGAAAACTTTAAAGAGTTGATATGCATACCTCCATGAAGGATTAACTAAAAGAAGCCACTGTTTGGTTGTGAGGAAGCAAGTTAGAGGCCTATCCTAGATCACTAAACAGATTTTTTTTTTTTTAAATTGATTTTCTTAGCACACATAGGCAAAGCAGTGCTGGCTTTCAAAGTGCTTTTAACATTATTTTATTAGGCTGTATTATGTGCCTGAGTGTGCACACATAGGGTGCTTGTTTTGGTTTCTCTTTTTAAGACATATTAAATTCTAGTTTGGATAACTTTATATAGACATAAGTGAACTAGCAAAATATGAAACACTGTGATAATAGGAATATACAATTGCCATCATCAGTAGATCCCAACTAAAACCAGGAATGCATAATGTCTGCTTGTTCTCCTAGAGAAAACCAATTTTTTGAGCTGCTTAATTGATTTTCTCCTCTCCTGTTCTGCCAGTGAAAATTGACTTTAGAACAGCTTTTGCAAGGGGTCTCCTTTTTATCAGGCATTCATGGCCAATTGAGACGAATATCAGTACAGTCAGACTGTTTATGTTTTTTTCATGTGCTACAAATATCGTATCTGGAGTTTGATTGCAATATAAATTGCATCTCAGAATTCATTATGGAGGACTTCTACGTCTTTGCAAAGATACAGCTTTCAAAACTACATAACTCCATTGTCAGTCAGCCTCAACTCCGTCCCCAGAAAGGTGATGGAACAGCTTGTTCTGGGTGCCATCTCCAGGCAATTGGAAGAGAATAAGGTTATCAGGAGTAGTCAGCATGGGTTCACAAGGGAGAGGTCATGCTCAACCAACCTGGTAGCCTTCTATGATGTCATCACTGGCTGGGTGGATGGGGGGAGAGCAGTGGATATAGTCTACGTTGAATTCAAAGGCATTTGACACTGTCTCTCACAGCATCCTTATAACAAAGCTGAGGAAGTGTGAAATAGATGAGTGAATGGTGAGGTGGGTTGAGAACTGGCTGACTGGCAGAGCTCAGAGGGTTGTGATCGGCAGCACAGAGTCCAATTGGAGGCCTGTATTTAGTGGTGTTCCTCAGGGGTCGGTGCTGGGTCTGGTCCTGTTCAACATCTTCATCAATGACCTTGATAAAGGGATAGAGTCCACCCTCAGAAAATTTGCTGATGATACGAAGCTGGGAGGAATGGCTGACACACCAGAAGTCTGTGCTGCCATCCAGCGAGACCTGGACAGGCTGGAGAGTTGGGCAGAAAGGAACCAGATGAGGTTTAACAAGAGCAAGTGTAGAGTCTTGCACCTGGGGAGGAACAACCGCATGCACCAATACAGGTTGGGGAATGACCTGCTGGAGAGGAGCTCTGAGGAGAGGGACCTGGGGGTCCTGGTGGATGACAGGTTGGCCATGAGCCAGCAG
>JANHGO010002392.1:0-30206 GCA_024606505.1 Aquila spilogaster
TAATTAAAATGGACTACATTATGTCTGTAGACATCATCTGGCAACATGGAACTATTAGGAAGAATGGTGTCCATTATGCTTGCAGACAATGTCAGCTAAAGTAACCAATTAACAAAAAAAAAGGAAATCTCATGAGCACAATTCTGTATTATTAAATTGTGTTCCTTTGTCTGTGTAGTGTTGTTATCAATACATAATGCATAGCATTCTTTTCAAACTGTGAAGTTCTGTTATGAATTCAAAAATGTCTTTTTGGCTGGAGCTCTTTATGAACAATACTTTGATTTCCATATGCTGTCCTCCAAACATATGTCCACAGAATAATAAATAAATCCCTAAACATTAGATTTTGTTCAAAACTCCACCATGTTTCAGATCAGTGGTAGAAAAATCTGTTATTTTCCTTGTTAGCTGGACAAATAGTTTGGAGCAAATCACAAAATCTACACATCAGTCACAGCACTTGTTTTTTCTCAGACAAAACATGTTTCATTACAAATCATCTTTGCTTAGGTATTTGAATCAAGAAGTGCACGTTATAATTTTCGTACTTGTACAGCATGTGATTACTGAACAGGCTGGGCTAAATCCTCCCCTGGTTACTTGCTTCATTCCTAAGGACTTTATGAGGAAAAGCATGTAATAATGCAATAATGATTGGTAGCAAAAGTCTGCCTGGGAGCAACAGTCACGTTAGGGTTCCTCAGCCCTGTCACCAGAGATGCCGACATGTAGGGCTTGGTCTGACGCATTTGGTTTCAGAGGGCTGAGGAGAGCCCAGTAGCTGGGTGTACAGAGCCTGCCAAGAGAACACAAAGCAGAATAAAAGTCACAGGGAGGCAGAAGCTGCAGGTGTGGAGACAGGTCTGTTTTTAAGTTTTATTAGCAGATGATTTCACTCGACCCCGGACAGGAAGGAGGAGCGGCCACACTCTGTAGAATCAGTTTAATCTTCACCTAAAAGGTGGTGGCATTTGGAGCCTGGGCTGTGCTCTGGGCCTCTTTTGGACTCGGGCAAAAGGCTTTTCTCCGCCCCTGTGTCTTTGTGTCTCAGCCGTGCTGCCGTTTTATTTAACAAGTTGCTGTTAGCCAGACAATCATCTCATTTACTTTTCATTATCCTTCTACGACTGACATTAAAATGTTGCCATTAATTTGTTTAGACCTTTATTCTACTGTTATGTTCACTGAAATGTTCCAAGCATATTAATATACAAGGAAGAGGTAAAAATGACAGGACAATAAAGTGTGCCTGACATTTTTAAAGAGATCAAAGGAAAAAAATGTCTTCATGATGACCAATGTCATTTTTAACAACTCTGCTCCAAACCGTCCAGGGCACATTACTTATGTTTACATGAAGCCCCGTGAGACAACTGCAAAGATGATATCACTAGTTAAAGTGGACGGCTTAAGGCTCCTTAAATTAAAAATGACATTACCTCATCAGTTAAAATTGTGTGCCAGCTTTGGTGTATATCAAGTAGAAAATAAAGCTGACACTGATGGAACTGTAAGCATTAACATATGTGAAATATTGTGTTAACTGCATTTCCTCTTATGTATTTGTTTTTTCTAGTAGCAATTGCTCAGCTAGTTAGGTTCACTGTCCCATTTCAGATTGGTGGAAATACAAAGTGGAAATGTTTATTTCTGAGATAATTTTACAGATACTTTAAGTAGCCTGCATTTTTTCAAATTAGACTTCTGTTCTTTCTGTAATTTCTTTATGCTATATGTATAACAGGATTTGAAAGTTAGGAGACTTGTAAAAAGACCTCAGAATTGCTTTTCTTTGGGTTTTATTGTTTGTTTGTTTTTTTCCTTTAGAAATATCCTTAAGAATACCGGCTCTAGGTTCCCTGCAAAACCTATTGGAAGTACTCAGGGATGCAGTCTGCTAGTTTTTAGACTTTAGGGAAAAAAAACCAAATGTTGAGAATTTTTAACAAGATAACCTTTCTCCAAATAATTAACTGCTTCTTAAAGAGAAAGAGTAACCACATAAAAACACAGCATCAGAGTGACAGTCTTCGCTCTTCTCCCCATGATGACATTATTTCACCAGTTTCCCAGGCTCCATCCATATCTCGAGCCCCAACAGTAGATAAATTTTCAAATGAATATCAAGAACCCTATTTCTGAATTATTAAATGATACGAGAATTTTTAACTAAAAATGCTAAGCAAATTTTTACATGTTTTTTTACTTCATGTATAAAGAAGAAAGAAAAATGCCCAAAGGTTTGAATTCAGTATTTTTATTCTGCTACACCTTAAAAATAGACCATCTTCTATAGTCTTACTAAGTCTTTTGTAGACAGCCAAAAAAAAATTAACCTGTAAGTACCAATTTTGCTATTATATGAAGTAAATTCAGAAAAAAATATTCAAATTAAATTCTATCACTCTCTTAGGTTTCTACCTTTAAGCGATAGCTTGCCCACACCTTTCCATTGTCCCTTATAGTGACAGAATTGTAATTTATGGTGCTCTTTCTGGCTGCTGTGCAGTTGTAAATGACACAATTTGGTTACTAAAAGGCAGTCTTCTAATGGATTTTGCAAGTTATAGGTCATGCAGCCCTGTGGAAGATCGGAGGGTTTTTCAGTTTTTTTCTTTTGCTTTGAAAAATTACTGACAGACAGGAAAAAGGCTTAGCTGTGAGACAATAGGCATGAAGTATGATTTGAAAAGGGGAAGCTTTAGAGATCAGTGCTACAACCTTCTGATTCTAAGGATCATGTCTTTCACTTGGCAGCTAACAAATGGATTTGGATTCTCCCACACTGGCGGCAACATCTGATATCTGGGCTGCAGTAAATGAGTATCTGTATTATTTTTTTCTTAGGGAAATGAAATTATTCTGGATTTTACTAGTTTATACTTGGAAACCAATGTCCTGCTGTCATTTTTGCACTTTTCAAAATCTTACCAGAGACCATAGTGTATCACAAACAACTGTTCTCATAAATAGGAGAAAGTACAGTCACAACTTGAAAATGGAGTTGCTGCCAAGGAAGCTCAGAAAGCAGCTTGCATCTCCCTCTGGACTTGGTAGCAGTTCTTCTCCATAAGTTTGTCAAGAGAAGATGCTGTGCCAGGGATGCAGTTGGCACATTGGCATCCCTGTGAGGAGACTGAATGTGTCACCTCCGCAGCGCCCAGACAGTCTTGGCGCGCAGCCCAGAATACTGAGTTTGCAAATTTGGATTTCCCACTTGGCAATTCTTCGCTCAGTTACTGCTGTCAATGGTGTGGCAAATATTTCTTGTAATGTTATAGTCCTTTAGGGTTTATGGCACAGAGATGTAAATATAAACATGGTGCTAACCATTGAGTGTAGTTTCAGGTGAAAGACTAGAGCACAAATTCATGTGCGAAAATAGGAGATGCCTGCCCAGAAGAGGGGGTAATCAGTGGATACATTCATGGAACCACTATGCCACGATGCAAAAAGCATTCCCTTTTTGCTTGTCTGGGTCTTTCTGGATATGCCATTTTTGTTTGCTTTCTGTTTGCACCCTCTGTGGCGTGCAAGGAACGTGTGTGTCTCTCAGGTGGGGACCTGCTGAAATGCACTACAGAGCTTGCACACTCCTCCCAGCTGGTGTCTGAACATACCATTACTAGATGGTCCTAATTTTATGGTTCAGTAAAACAATGTCTGGGACAGATTCCCATTGGAAAGATGAGGGAATATAGAATTCCTCTACAAACTCTTGACAGAATTGCAAAAAACTTGCTTTTTTTTTGGAAAGTCTAAGTTATGGGTTCGAGGAGAAGGCCAAGCAATACTATAAAATGAGCACTGGGCAATGAAAAACATAAACAGCTGCAGAATACAGATTTTGGTGAATTTTCTATTTCCAGTTTCTAGTAGGTGATAACAGTGCTTACGTCTGGTTTCAGTTCTGAACGTGCTGGCGACCCCTGAAATGCATCATAGCACGTTGTACTGCAGAAAGTGAAGTGAAAGTGCTGGAAAGCCCTGCCTGCTGCTGAAGCCAGCCACTCTGCCAAGCTACATTCCGCTTCTACGCATTTTCCTATTATTAGGGCAGTGAGATCTTATGCCTTTTGCCTAAAAAAATTCCTTCCCAAGACATATGCAGAATTCAGCTGAAATCTAAATATCTGCCATTTAACCTTATGAAACAATCAGTGAAGCATATAAATCTATAATTTACATCTGAATAGGCCATATTTTTCTGCAGCCTACTATGATATGCATCTATAGGGTGGTTATGAGTATTTCAGTTATTCACCTGTTAGAATGAAATATTTCCCACCTCTCTGTTTCTTTTATCACTCTGATTCCTCTTCCACCAAGCTGCTAAATCTCTCCCTGACACAAATTATCCACCCTGGTCAGATTATCTCTGAGAATTTGCTTCTTAGTATGTATCTTTCTTTTGCCTCTATTTTATAAAGAATTTTTCTTTATTCCTCAGAAGGCTCCATTTTAGCTGAACAGAAGGCATTGCAAGAGGAAATCTAAATAAAGAGTTTCAAGTTGTTCTGCACCGTGGATTTGTGCCCCATTAGTGACTGAGGGTTAGAGGTGTGGGATTTACTGCGGTGCTTGTGGCAGAAGGCAATCTGTATCCCAGAGCTAAAAGCTTAAGAACTGCAGGCTCTCGAGGGACACCAACCTTAAACCCAGTTTATTAGCAACAAGAAAAAGAAGTACATGCTGTTAAAAATAAAAAATTAAGCACGGCCCCAAAAGGGCTGTTTTTCTGCCTATAACCTCAGCGTCTGTCGGGTTGCTCTCCATCTGAGCCCCCAAGCAGCCTGACTGCTCTCTGGGGCCTCCTGTGTCCCACCCTGGCAAGGTGACCTGCCTAATGGGTGTTGGAGGGGCTGCCCCCTCCCGTGGGGACACGTCAGCCTTCCCTGGCAGCTGGGACTGTCAATGCAGGTATCCACATGGAGGTCATATAACTCCTCATGCGTGGGCCTCAAAACACGCCTTGATGGAGGTGAAAGCTGCACGTGGCCCTCGGAGGATCCTGGGTGACTGCTGTGTCTGCAGCAAGCCACCAGGCCTGAGCAGGGCATGGGTACTCCCTGAGCACCGGGAGGCACGGGAACTGCAGGGAACTGCGGGGGTTTTTTTGCTTTTTTAGCCCTTTCCCAGTGTGCTTGGTGCCATGGAGTCCTGCGTGGTGCATTCCTGCGTGGCTCTTTGCTCCCATAACACACTGCAGTCTTCTCAATGGAGAAGTCTTTCTCCATCCTGCCAAGTCAACTGTTGGTGTGGATGTATCTTTGACAGGATGAGCGAAGTGACCTTTTTTTTAATTCTTTCTTCCTTCCTTTCTTCCTTTCTTTCTTTCTTTTTCTTTCTTACTCTCTCTCTTTCTTTCTTCCTTAAGTCTATTAGAAAGCCCAACAGATCATTTCTCTGAGGGTGGACACATATACAGTTGAATTAGCAGCAGCCAGGCAGTGCAAACTCTGTGAGAAAGGGGGAGGTGGGAACAAGTGCCCATGGCAGGAGGCTTTTAAGCTGGTTTTGCTTGTACTGGATTCATGATGTGGATGAAGCCCCCTAAGGGAGGCAACATATCATCTGGATCCCACAGTTCTCTAAAATGCTGGCTATTTAAATACGCAATTTGCAATCGATTAACGATTTGTAATTTACTGAAATCCCTGTCAGTTTGGGGGGCCTTTGTTTCCATTGATCTTTTGTGAGCTTGTGTTTTTATGGTCTTCACCCAGGGCCAAAATTCACTGAAGTTACTCATACAAAGATCCTGTCAACCTAAGAGATTTCTGGGAATAAGGCCATTGGGATTTGGCCACTGTTCAGTAATTTACTAATGCCATTAACTGACAGTGGGTCTCCATTAAGAATGAACTAGTGAGGGTCTATTTTAGTACAAGACAATGCTGTAGTGAAAAAGAGAAAAGATGTAACAAAGACATCGATGAAGATCTGCAGTTACCCACTGTAACAGTTTGATCGCGACTAATGTTAGCAATAGTTTTGTTACTACACTGGTTTCTGGAATCATCTAATGCCTTGAGGTTTGCCCTTTCATTTTAAAATTAAGCTTCTAATTCTCTGCTGAACAGAGGAATCTGAAATACAACATACCCTAACCAATAAAAGTTCAAAACCCAGAAGAAATAAAAATAATCACTACTATTTTCAAATCTGATTATACTTCATCTTATCACATGCTTCTGGTTGTTTGGCTCCTGCCTTTTGAATACCTGGGACTGGCAGAATTGAAGATCTGAACTAAATAAGAAAGATTATATCTGCACTTTTATCTATACAGCTCCACAGAGAACAGTAGACAGATCTTTAGCTGCTGCAAATGAGATTAGCCCCTTTATGTCAATGGATCTAAGCCAGTTTACACTGATATATGGCTAAAAAGGGTGCAAGTGGTGACAGAATATTTTGCCTTGTATTTACTTAGTTCTATTCTATTTACACCAAATAAAACCTGGAAAATTCTTCAATAGAAATGTGAACACCAGGATTCACTCTGGGAATGAATGTAACAATGTCATGCAGAAAATGAAGAAGAATCACAGGTTGTGGTCCAGGTTTTGCCATTTTAGTATTGAAATGTCCTAGGGGAAGTAAAAGCAAAATTCATCTGCTAAGGTCTTCAGCATACCTATCTGCAAAAAGCATTTTATCAATGAAAAGATTTGATCTTGAAGTTAGGGGAAATTCCACTGATTTCACTGCTTGCCACATACTGTAATAAATTATAATATAATGATCCCAGTATATAAAAATGAAAATCTCTTCTGGGAAGAAACATTTAATTTTAAACCTCTTCAGTGAAGAACTTCAGTTCATAACTTTCTGGCATAGAAAAATGCTACCTTTTCATGGAAGAAGGTTTCTGTCTGTCAAATAAGACAAATTTACAAATCTATGACTTCCCCTTTAAGTGAGGGAAAAAGAAACACTTAGCAGTTTAAAGACTTCAGAGATGAAGGAGCTTTCTAGTGTCAAACTGGTGAAGTTTAGTATTTATAGGAAATTCACATGCCTCTAATTACTCTAAACTCAGTTCCCAAGTAAAATATGCCATCTGGAAGATATTAGAGTCATTTACAACTTGTTCACCTCCCTATTTCACTGCAAAATCTTACCTCTTGCCAACTTTCCAGTGTTCTTCACAAAATAAAATGCAGTCTAATTTTTACTGGTTGTTTCATAGTCATTTTATCTACATTGAGCCAGCTAAGGTCTTAAGAAACTGGAAAAAAATGTGGGTTTTTTAAAGTAATTTTCTTATTATTCACTATACCTCAAGCTTTATATTCTTTCATATGGACATTTCAGGTGTGAGGGTTATACCTTGGCTTAGTTTGGTATTTAGCCACTAATTTGACATGGTTAGATTTCAAAAGATATTCTAGGTAATAAGAGAGAGAAAAAAGATGGCACAAGCAGTTATCTTGCATAAGAGTAGGTTCTTGGAAGCCCAAAAAAATTATTTCCAAAAACTCAATTATACAGTTTTGTTTTTGTTTTTATGACCTCCCAAGAGACGCCTATCAATCAGAAAACTTCTCGTTAGTTGAGCAACTTCATCCAAGTGTGCCAATCTGTTTATAAGTGAAGCTTTGCAACATTCCTCTGAGGTAAAGTTGTCATTCTCATTTTACATATGTGGAGACAGAAGAGAGGGACTGAGTGCCAACAGTCTCCCAGAAATTTTGCAAACATCAAGGAACAAAGCCTCGATAGCCAGATACTGTCTTTTAAATACAAGAGCCCAGTCTAGCTCCTCCTGAAATAATGGAAAGATTCCTAACAGCTTCTGTGGGTTTCAAATAAAGCTTCTTAACAGAGGCTCAAAACTTGGAAGTTTTCTTAAGCCACAGAATGACTGGAAGAAGGGGCTGCAAAGTCTCACACAGTCTCACGAACACATTTGTGTGATTTCTGTAGGAGAACTAGACTAAATTACTTGCATACAGAGACTCATGCGTATATACACACTCACGCTGCTGCAAGGAGTCAAACACTGTCTGTGTGCCTTTATATCCATTAAACATTGTTTTCATGTGCCTAACTAGTTTAATGATTTGTGGTTGGATTAGTGCTGTTAGCATGTACTGCTGAATTCACTAAAAAGCCTGCTTAACTGGTAAGTTATAGAAGCTTCAGCTTTGCTTCCTCGAATGCCTAAAGAACAGAGAAAGAGTTGTATCAAACAAAGATCAGAATCAATTGTGATTTCTTTTTCTTTCCATGAAAGTAGAAAAGGAATGCTTTAAAGTGATGGCAACCTTATAGTACTCCATTTGGGAGTTTTGAACTGCTGATTAATTAGTAATTATCCTATTGGGATCTATGTGGTATATTAATCATAACCTTAGGAACTTGACTTTTAAAAGTATTAAGTGGATTTTAGCTTTTCACAGAAACTGTGAAAGTTCAGAACATAAAGTAAGTTCCACAATTTTGAAACTCAAATATTTGTCCCTTGTGGGCTGTCTACAACCTCTCTGAGCAACACCCATAATTAATGAAACTAAAAGAGGCTAAAGGAAAAAGGAAATTGCAGACGTACGTATCAGCTTTAGAACACAAGTTATGGCAATTTTCTTCCATGGTAACCATGTCCTGAAGCTCTATAAATGCAGTAAAATGATGGGTATTTTCATTTATTTCCAGCTAGGAACTATATTAAGAGAGTATTAAGGATGGAGAGTTAGGCACTTGGAACTCAATATTTCTCAATGTTTTTCCCTTTGTCCTGATTTCTGCACCACAGTCCCTTTGGGCAGACTGTTGGCCAAGTGAAAAATTCACTGTGGGATTAGTGTCTTCATATACCTAGTCTGTATTGATATAAATGATTGCTATAGGTCTTCCTTGCCTGAAAGTGACACATGTAAATGAGTGGATTGATTTTTGCTGAGACTGAGTCTAAAACCTGTATATAGCTACACAACTAGGCATACGTACAAACAAGTGGAGTTATTGGAAAAAATACAGCTTTGTGGTCGAAACTTTTGACTCGTCAGTGTTTAATCATGTACACATATTAGAGCTTTTCCTGCGGGTTTTTTTGGGGGGGAGGGGGCAAACTCTCTGAAGCTGTCACCAAGGAAAAAAGAGTTTGAATTACATAAAGGAGATCAAAACTGTCAAGGCTTTTCTGGATTGAAAAGGAAGTCCTAAAGTGTCTGAAATGTGTGGCATTATTAGCTAAACATTCTCATAATGCTCAGAAGACTTCTGGCAGTCTGTTGTAACACTTAAAGATGAAAACCATCTCTCCTTACTTCTTTCATACGATACAAACTTGGAAAGACAAAGTGCCTGGCCATAGCATCTAGAAGTGCTCTCTGGCACAGGAGGCACACAAAGCTGAATAAGAAGCGTTTGTAGTTCAGAGATCAACCCACATACAATGTCTGCATGTTTCCTGGCGGGCCGTTATCTCAGCACAAAATCATTTGGTTGTGTACATTGCCACTTTAACAAACAACCCTTAAGCAGCATGAGTAATACGCATAGCTGGCAACTTTAAAGAAGCCCTGGCTTTGTGAAATCTAAATGATATTTCACAAGAGCAGTGCAAGGAACACTTACTCATGGATGGTGCTTTTAAATTTCAGCCTTCTGATCTCCATAAGTGTGGTTGAAGAGCTGCCTGAAAAAGTCCCACGGTTCTTCTTCTGTTTTGCAACGGGGACACGTGTATGCATGTATGTGTGTGTGTTTCTGTGTGTATATTTTTACATTCTTTGTACAAAAAAAGACCTGAATCATTTTAGCTGTCTCTTTCCAAAGTTCATTCTCAAGCAGAGGAGCAGCCTGGGAAACTTTCAGCCTGGAAGATGTGCGTTTCAAAACAACTAAAGCAAATGAGAACAGGGAAGGAGAGTGGAAACCTTTATGTGAATTTAACTATAGTAATTGTTACCAATCCTTTTCTATTAATTTGTTGTCCAATTTCAGTACAGACATTATGAATAAAACTCTTATTGATAACTTAGTTTTTCCTTATAAGTGTAGTTGGGTTTTGCACACATCAGTGTGTCAATCCAGCATGTTAGTACAGACCTTCTCATGGGTTTCTGCTCTTGAAATCTACATTAGGAAATTCAATAGCATCCTCAGCATCATTTTCTTATAAAGTACGTGAAAACTTAATGTTTATTGCAAACAGATCGCTATTTCTCTTAAACTCAGTTTCATACAGAGTTACAGTACATTGTTTTTTGTAATAGAGCTCACAGTTAAACTGTACCAATTTGAAACATCAGTATATAAAAGTTTGTCCCATTGACCAATTTTATTACCATTTTATTGTGTGTATCCTTGAACTAAAAAATGTATATAACTTCAATGAATGAATTTATATTATGATAAAATATACCATAGATGTTTAAAGCTGTTAAGCCTGAAGTTAGTTCATTTGTATCCTATATCACAGAGAATGTCACAGTTTTTATGAGTTTTGTGACCTTATGATTTATATGGATCTTGAGAAATAACTATGTGTTTAGAATGGAGGAAAACAGTGGCCAATAAACATTCCCAGTAGCCTAAAAACAGGAACAGCTTGTTAGCTGAGGTCAGCCATATGACCCAGCGCCTAGTGAAACTGCATTGTTATAGCTGGAGCATGGGGCAAACCAGCCATACAAAAAAACCACCCCAGTGATCCACCTCTCATAAAAATGTCTTTCTTAGAAAGAGAGGCATGTGATAATGACTTACAGGAAGGAAAATGTGCACAGCAAATCAGCATCATCCCTGGTACAAATTTACAGAGTTTAGTGGAGTTGCATCAGAGATGCATTGGCTTGCACTTTTTTAAAGTGGAAAACTAAGTTGAAAACCTGCCAGAATTCTCAAGTGTCTGCTAAAGAATTTTTCATAGTTTTCTTCTGGTACTAAATACTTACTTGTGAAAGCAAGCAGGGTAATGAACACACACACAACACAAACACATACACAGCTCATGGGCTTCAGTAATTGAGACCATACTGCATACATGCACGCCAGCTCAAATCCCCAGCGGGAGCTGCACAAATGTCGAGCAAGTATTCATTAGATGGGACTGAGTTTGTCTTCTTTCCGCTTCCTTTTCCTCCCTCATCAGTGCAACTTCTTGAGATACACTTTCCTAAATCTGCTGAGCATTTGGACCTATACTCAGTGAAAGCTAAATCTTGTCTGGAGCCATTGGCTGTGAGATGGCCCCTGCCTTTGGAATCAGGGCACTGAGAAATGTAAATCAGGACTAACACACTCACACAGAAATTGCTGCTTTTGAGGTCAGCAGCAATGTTCTCCTAGAACCACTCTCTCCCATCCTTGTCCTGGCTGCTTTGACAGCTGTGATCCAGAAAAACACAATCTTCAGGAAAAGGCTGTTACTGGGTCCAAGAAAGCATGGGATAATGATGTTGATTTGTCTTCTGCACTTCATGGGTCAGGCTTCTGTCCTTGCTTTCTGCTCAGGGAAATGGACAGTGTGACATGAGGCTATAATAATGTATTACCCGATACATCAAGGGGACCTGTAGTAACTCAAATTAATTGCAAACACAAATGGTGTTGCAACTTCTTTCCTTTTGTTATCCATAAGAGAGTGGTGCTCTAAGTCTTCATTAATCAGTTACAATAAATAAGCCTTGAAATGCAATAAACCATTACATGGCTTGTGAAAACACCTAGTCTGCAATTAAATGGATAAAATCCTGATTTGATGGCTTTTGTTTCTTTTACACTTCTAGTCAGGTTTCTATTAATGCTTTTACTTTTGTTTGTCTACTTAGTAGTGATGAGCATACAGGAACAATCTGTATAAGACTCTGTGATATTAAGCATTGATTCTTTCCTCTCCTTCACTCATGGCAAGCAGCACACTGACCCAGACAGACAAGCCGTGAAATATATTTGGGCCAGATTCTCTTGTACGTGCAGAGAATCTGAGCAAGATAATGCCATGCTTTCCTTTGCGGTTTAATAATGCAAAAGACAGGCTTTCACACACTAGGGAGAACAAGGTTTGTTTGCCTTACACATTCTTAAAGGTATAAATTGCCCAAAACAGTAGTAGGAAGTCTGGGAAGGAAATGAGATAATGCCCCATCCCTTTCCTCACTTCGAGCCCCCTGAGCTGGCTCACAGAGATGTCTGGCTTGCACAGAAGGAATCAGGGACTCCTTTTGGCAGCGTAGCCTCCATCCTCCTGTTGCAAACCCTCCCCGTGCTGTGTCGGAGGGGGTACAGCTCCCGGGGTGCACTGCAGGTCGCAAGGTGCAGGTCTGGAGGCATCCTCCCTCTGCCAGTGGTACAGCCAGACACTGTCACCTTGTAGCATGTTAATGAAAGGGAAACCTGCAGTTCTGCTCTCTCAGTACTAAGATACAGAAATAACCAACATCACACCCAGCCAGATGATACACGCATCGTGTTCATCCCCTACTCTGAATAAAACAGTTGGTACCTGGCAGGGGGAGGATCTGTAGTTGGGGAAATCTCAAACTTTTTGTGAAAAGCACTTGTTTTTCTCAAACTGAAACATTATTTCCATAATTTCTATGTCTGAACAGCTCACATGTTTCATGCCTTGAGCCTAGGTGTCAGTGCACAGTCCCCTTTAAAATTTTACAATGTAACATAACCTCATTTTGTTACATTGTAAACATTTCCAAGATACGGGATCCTGTTTTTTATTACAGGGGCAAAGTGGTAATAATCCTCCCTCTTTCCTGAAACATGCAGAAAACCCCTTTAACAAATTAAACGTACGCATTCCTCATTAGCTTTAACCTGAATTTGGTCTCACAGGCACTGTAAAGCCAGTCCTTCTTTCTTTCTCTCTGAACAAAGGGATGTTAAGAGACTAACAGACTATTGGAGAGGCAAAATGCTGCCTGACTCACAGTACCAACACATGTTGAGATGAACAGATTCCTGAAACAGCTCCAGTGAATTGAATTTTCATGTATTTGACATATAACATCCCAGATTTCAGCTTTTCCTCAATTACTGCACATTTCTCCTCGAACAGATACCATGAAGTGTCCTCTGCCCTTGCACAATTGCCACATGTCTAATGTGGGAACCACACCAGCCAGACAACTTTGAGAAATATTTCAAACCTTTGTCTCTTCCCCCCATGAAAATTCCACGTGGGAATTCACAAAAATCAGAACTAGCAGAGGGGTAAGAGAGGAACCGATGAAGTACTGTCTCTTTTTCCCCCATAGGGATAAGGATCATGGAAGAGCCTCTCATGCCAGCAACAAAAGGCTATCTTCAATAGCAATATCAGCTAGAAAGAACCTGAGTAAGGTTTCTATGCAGCATTATGCTCTGGTAAAATCACAGTATTGCTCGTTAAAGGTGCTGCTCAGAGCAGTGATAAACTCTACCAAAAATTGCTATTCTTGCATTCAGAGATGTGATTACAACACAGGAATACATGCCTGAACTATTTTTATTTAACTGACTGAGGTATTAATAATGTCATAGACTCTGCTCAGTGCTGGGTGTTCCCACTGGGGACAATAAAACCTATGCCACCACAGCTTTGCCACAAACTGGGTAAGGATTTGGCACCATTATGGATGCTGCAGTCACATCTTCAACTACAGCGTGGATGCAGCTGTCCAACATGCAGCAGGTTGGAAGCTGGGAGTCATTCTGCATTCGTGAGAAGAAAATGGCTGGGAAGGCAGGAGCATTGGAAGGGAATTGGGCTGCCCAGGGGTTGCCTGTTTAGTCACCTGTAAACTATCTGTGTCGTTACAGCTCTGTACTGTTCACACAGTAGCTAACAGGGCCATGAAGTTGTGAGATGAGAGAGAGAGTTGAGATGTCATGCTTCAAATGCAAGCAAATGTAAGCCTAGATGACCCTCAGTATGATGGGGCTTAGTTACGTCTTTTACAGAGATGGGAAATGATGGGAGAAAGTGGGCAGAGACTGGACTGGAAGGCTGAAAGCACAGGCTCTGTTCCTGTGCCATCACTATTCAGTGAAGCCAAGAGTCAGCTAACTTCCCTGTGCCTCAGTTTACCAGTCTGGAAAATCACATATTGATATTTCCCTGAAAGAGTTCAAAGGCATTGGATGAATTGAGATGGCTGCAATAGTAGTGACACCGTCATCAGTTTTGTGATTTAATATGTCTTTTGTAAATATATTTAGTTGACAGCTCTGCATTCTTGCTCCTAACCCTTTTTAGCTTTGATTTAAAATGCTTACCTTTGCAGTTGGGCAATGAACAAGAAGGACAAAGAGACTTAAAATACTACACATTTTTGTGAGCCTCCATTCCAAAACGTTCATAGTGAAATACGGCATTTTGCTACTCTTGCCACTGTATCAGACCTTGTTCTACTGAGCACATTATAACAAGCAATAACATTTCTTTATAACCCAGAAATACTCATGGATGTAGTCTTGTCTAGATGTGCAGGGATTTACACAGTTAATACTCAAAAGTATTAATAAGCCTTCTGCATAAATCCCTAGGTGTGGACCATGTATCCCTAAGCTCCTTAAGATAGGTACTTACAAGGAGTCTGAAGAACAAAGGATTTGGGGGAGAGTCTGTTTTTATCCAGAAAATGAATGTCTGACATCTGAGGAACCCAGAATTACTCTGAATTACCCTGTGCTGACTGTCCTGCTGCTCTGGAGAACTGGTTATCTGAGGGACATGCTCTGGTGTGTCACAGTAGGGGTCCCAGCAGATTATCCACACTTGTTTCACTCTTGACTAAACACATTGGGCAAATGGATTCAAAGGTTTTCTTCTTTGAAGAGGAGTATTTCCTGTACCTGAGCTCAGGTGTGAGAGGTTGGGCACCTCTCCCCCAGACTTTCTAAATAAGGGATGATGGTGATTATACTTCAGTCAGTAAAACAGAATAGGAAACAAGGAGATGTGCTAGCTCCTTCATAATCCTGGCAGTATTTTCTATTCGAACCTCAGCTGATTATGCTTTTTCACCCTTTGATAATCAGCATAGAATTGTGCTGTGGGGTGGAGTCTTTTCACATAAAGTTATTGCAAAAAACCTCTCATTGCATAAAAGCCTTAGCTAAATTGTATACAGGATAGATTACATACACACCATGAAGTTGTCAAAACATTGTGATTTGATTAACGAGGCTGTTAATTTTCAGACTTGTCTCCCATACAGATCTTGAGCCTCTTCAGTCACATCAAGACTTGTGAGGTTAACGATATTCCCTGCCAGCCTTAGCATGAGTCTGTCATGTTATAAATGACTCTTCCTCTGTTTGCCATGTAAGAACTGTCTTGAATACCTGGGGCAACATGAGAGGAAGCGAGCACATTAGCAAACACTTCACTATGGCAAGTCATTCTGAATGTGAAGTGCCTTTCATCCAGTATGACCAGTGCCCTTTACACACAGAACTTAAGCTTGCTCCTCTCCCAACACGTTTTGTCTCCTGATGCTTTTAATCCTTAAGGACGCAAGTCCCTCTTACTTCAATTTTGCGGTCCCCTGCCCATCTACATTAAGTCAACACACTTTGTTAGAAGAAAATGAGGGAGTTGCTATAAGGTAAGTGAAAACGGTTTCATATGAACTGAATCCTAAAAATAGCTCATCCTGTTTTCCTTAATCTGCAATATCTGTGTTATTCTGTAAAAGAATCCCAAAGGCATTAACACAGGTAAGGAAGACAGAATGGTGCTGAGGTCTTCTTTTCCCTCATTTCAGCCCACCCTTCATACACACAGACACCCAGACGTGCAAATCCATGATTAGGAGGCATGGTGACAACTGCTTTTAAGTATGATCATTAATCATTTGTATATCAAAGACCTTCTATTTGTATTTCTTTCATTTTAAGCACCTACGTCTTGGCTGATTGGTGCTTTATTAAATCAGTACTATCCACTACTCATATGATTTAGAAACATGAAGTACTCAGTAAGCTAGAGAAGTTTAATATTCAGCCAGTCTCACATTCAGGCCATGTGCTTCACCTTACAAAATTTGAGATAAAAACGACAGCATCAGAATTGATAGGTACATGACATTTTAAGAATTAGACTGTACAGCCCTGCTTTTGCTGACGTCAGTGAGACTACTCATGCACAATGATTTAGCAGCATAGAGGTTGCACACAGAGCTTGGGAGAAAGGTTTTACTGTTCTGCAAGTATGACATCAGGTTGGGACAGTATCTATCTTTCTGCAATAAAGCCAACATAAATAACAAGAAAAAATCTCTTCTTATATGGTTTTAACGATTTCAGCTGTTGGAAACTCAAAAAACCCTTTTAGCATATGTATGTCAATTAGAAATGTGCAATCCTTAAAGTTGAATCACTTAACAGAATTAAGATAAGCCTTCTTATATTCCCTAACTGCTTATTGGCCTCACCTGAGGCAGGTTTCTGGTTTTTCGTCAAATTAGTTTTATTTCAGTCAATACTGGTTAAGAACCTGTTACAAATACTCCAGCTTCTACACGATTCAAATACCTTTGAATATTACATTGTTTTACAAAAACATGTTTTCAGATGTTGTCCAAAGTGATACGGGAAAGCAGAAATACAATTTCTACATGCAGTTTGCACCAGACTGTCAAAAACAGCATAGAGGGAGAGAAGAAAACAGGCTATGTGATATGTTTTGCTATTGTTAAAAACAAGAGGGCATCTCACCTAATAATTTAAATAAGATCCTGTTGCCTGACATTTTTAAAGCCTTTTGATCTCTTTCTTCTGGTTCCCTGGGTTGTGGCTCTGTAGGGTGCAGTAGATGGAAAGCTATGGATTAAATTTCATGTTGCCTATGCCCTCCTTTATTTTGCCAAAACCCCTGTTAGTGAGCAAAATCAGTGTTAGCTTTTACGAAGCAGCACTCCACTGGAGATGGTGGAGAACAAGCTTTACTAAAGCTTTTTAGACACGGGCCAATCTATAAAACTGCCAAGTTCAAATTTTCTGTTATTATCAAGGCAATAATTCTTTGGCCCTTTGTTAAGATGATTTGCCAATTTTGTTGGCACAAATTAGGGACTGAGATTTAACCTTCTGTAATCTGATTTTGAAAATGAATTTAACACACACTGCACCCCCAAAATAATGTAGAGGTAATGCATTTGTTTTGCAATTTGCTGCACTTGGATATAATGCTAGGAAATGACAAATTTTATCTTTCCAGAGCAAAGACAGAAAGAAAGATACCTTATTATCGCTGGTTCAGTGCAAGCGGATAAGCCTGAACAATCTGAAGATAAAAACCTTAGCAGAATATTTAGAACTTAAGCCACACACCTAGCTTATGCATTTTCTCACTGAATGCAATGTTAACACATTCATTAACTTTAATAGTGGAAGAGATCGGTTAAAAACTCAGAAATATTAAACTATAATAAGAAATTTCTGAAAATAACTATGAAACAGGCATAAGAAATCATACAGATTGGAGCAGACTTTTTCCTGTTGTAACCCAATTAGTTTTGAAAGAATTCTATGAACCATTACTATGGCCCCTTAAATTTCCAGTGGGTCAGATTTAGAGTAGGAGATTGTAAACTGCTTTGTGGTGAACAGCTCAAAGTATTTGCATTCAATTTACATTTAGAATATGTAACACAAGCTGAGAAGAGGCTGGAAAAGTCCTTTCAGAGAGCTCCATTTTATCTGTACATAGGCATTAACTCACAGCGTGTCTGTGAGATTCGTAGGCTCATTTGGTTTGGCAGAGACTTCTAGCGGAGCCTGGTGCCCCTCCCCCCGTTCAAAGAGAAATGCTTATTAATTATTCTCCAAACCAGCTCTGATAGAAAAGTGTCACTTCTAGCCTTGACTGTCTCCCTTGACAGTCTGCTACTCTGCTTAAGTGATCTCACAGTTACAACATTTTTCATAATATTTAACCTAAATTTTCCTTGCTGCAGATTAATCCCACTCCTCTTATCAAGTACAATAGCTTCACGGCTCGCAGACAGTATTTCTAACATGAAACAGGGATCCAAGCGAGGGGTCTTTCTTAGAGTATGTGATGTCAAACTGACCTTTGACTCTCACACTTTAAATACATCTCTTGGCATCCTGTGCAAAAGAAAACAGACACCACTTGTTTCCTAAACATTTTACAACTGGCTTGGGCTAATTAATGAGTCTTCAGCACACACGGCTCTGCGCTTACCTGTCTGGAGGAAGTGCAGATCACAGGAGCAAAGCGAGGTTTCTCAGATCTATCGTTCACCAGGTACTTCATTAATTACTGAACAGACAAAGGGAAATCTGTTCATGGCTGCTTCTTCCTTTCTGCTACTGTGCAGCAATCCCATTACCCATTTGGCTATTTCATTATATGCAAAAGCAGATTTTGGTTCCACGGCCTATTTCGATTCCTGGTGTAGTTTAGCCAAAGCCAGTGAAATTCCAGTAGGAACAATTTGGCCCACTGTGTTTAAGTATTTAACCATCTGCACAAAAAACACAAAAGAGACGCCCAAACCAAAACCACTCATTTACATAATAAGGATGTGAACCTACTACAGCCATGTGAAACTATCATTTTTCACATGTGCTTGTGAATCTTTTCCCAGGCTTTTGCAGAGGGAGGGGCAATCTGAGGGTTGGGATATATGAAGTGAAGAGAAATGTGTGGGTGGGGAAAAACGAGGGTTTTATTTTTTTTTCCCCTTTTATTCTTTAAGAAGTATGCAACAATTACTTCTGTATTTTAAAGAAATGGTAAAAATACCCAGAGGTTATAGATTGATGCTTTTCCTTAATGTTTATACAAATATAAATACACAGCTAAAATAAATACAGAAGTAAATGGAATACACCCACCTCTACAATTACAAAATCACTTTCCCATGGGGAAATTTCATTGTATCCCCATCTGTTAGAACTTGGATTGTGCCATGAACCATTATGGCTTATATTCCTTAATTATTTTGTATCATATGAAATGTAATTGTGGATATTCCACATCTTCACTGCAAATCCTTCATTTTCTTTTGAAAAGCTACCTATGGTCTTGGCCTAGTTCTGTGTTGTGGAAATGAATTCCCAGGGTTAATTAGGTGTAACAGAGTAAGCCACGGACCTGATCCCACGGTCTCTGCATAAGTTAAATTCCCACAGAGATAATAGAACTTTTTCCAGGCTGAGAAGAAAAGGGAAAAACGCACCTATGACAGTCTGCCACGTGGCTGAGACCAGGAGCTCCAAGGGAGCCGTGCAGCAACCGTGCCACAGGACCATGGCCAACACCTTGGCCAACAGGGCACCCGAAAAACCTACGCTCTGCAGTCACACTCTCCTCCCTGGCATTTTGTGAAACTCTGCTGACTTCGGCAGCAGAGGGCATGGCAGTACGCAGGTTCTGCTGGTAGAGCCAAATATTCTCAGAAGCAGAAAAGGTGTTACCAACTGAAAAATCTCAGCTCTTAAAGAGCAATTTGAAATCTGCACTTTGAAAATATGTTCAAGTCCTTCTCAAAGAGCTTTTCTGGTCCTGCTTGCAGGACCTGCATGGTGTCCTGTCCTGCTGTTCCAGCTCTGCCAAAGTTTAAAACTGACACAGCTCTATTAATTTAAGTGGATGCAATTTAACCCGCTGAGGCCTAGCCCAAGGCAAGTCCTTCTTAGTACACCTATAAACATGTAGCGGTAGGTATATTTAATAGCTGCTTTTATACCTTGCAGCTGAGATGCAGCTTCAAGTGTTCTTCCTCCAGTGAAGAATGTGGAATTTGTAAATTGTGGTGATTTGACAAAACTTGCATAAGACCAGAAATCGCAAACCTCCCTTTGCATCCTACAAGCAACCGCACATCCCGCCTCCAAAGTTTGTACATCAGACCCCTAAGAGCAAAGGGAATCTATACTCCTGGGTAGTATTCCTAAAAGAAATAGTGCTTGTGATATTACCAGCTGATGAATATAACAATTTTGTGATTTTGACTTGAAAACATGGATTTTGTTATTTTTCTAACAAACAGCACTATTTCATGACTTCGAACTAATGCCTCTTTTACAGCTGTGCCCATTTTTGCATACTGTATAGCTGCTTTGTCCTCTAGGTCAGAAAAGACACTTATTATGGCACATGTGAAAATATCATGAAGGTATTTTCATGATGGTTCAGCAGAAAACCTCAGATCCTCAAATCCAGAGGGTCGATATAACAAAGAAGATAGACAGTATCTGTTTGAATTACAAGACCCTCCTGCCAGAAAAGAGGTGATAGATTTCTTACACATCATTTCTTACTGGATATTAGATATCCTCTAATAGACTCACAATAAACTACAGCAGATGTTTAAAAAGCACATAATTTGCAATTGATTATACACATATATCACAAATCAGACATTGTATAAATAATAGTTACCCTGTAATGATATTGCTTTTGTGAATCAGAGATTCAACTATTCAATGAATTGTTGAAATTTCATCACTGGTCTTCTACAGTAAATATAATTTTGAGGTACTAATATCTCCCAGCTAGTGATGTTTAGGATACTAACCAAGAAGCTGATCTGAGGCTTCCCTGTGTGTGAGCGCGTTTTGCACCCGCAAAATGATTTGACCAGATGAGAGTAGCAGCATTTGCATTGCTTGAGTTTCACGTGCAATTCATTACTTAGCATGGGATCTATTCAAATATATGGATAAGATGTGGCAAGAAAAAGAGAAGGTATTCTGTTTTGCTGTCACATAAGGAGGGAAGTCAGTACTGGGTTTGGCCTCCATGCCTGAATCAGACAGAGCAGAGGAGGAGGCTCAGAGACAGAAACCCAACCCAACCAAGAGCAGAGTGTCAGGCTGGAGGGGTTTAAAATGAGCTTCCTTGCACTGCTTGGAAGCTGGAAAAGGAAAGGAGGGTTTCTTCTGAAGATTTTGAAAAGAAGAATAGATGCATCATGATCACTTCGGTATTATTCACCCACTTTGACATAATCTTTGTCTTCTTGGTTTGTTCCTGTCTGCTTTCACATGAACTGAGCAGTGTTGAAAATATACAGACATTTCCACACAAAAGAACACAAACATATCATTTGAATGTGAAAGAGGTGCTAAACAGTGCTCTCATTTAAATGATGCCTAAAGCCAAGAGACACAGGGTCTAAGATATATGAGAACAAGACACAAAACCATCTCTACTGTGTTTAAAAGCACATTTGTTTAACTACTCCATGCTGAGATTATGTTCAGTATTTTTCCCTAGGCCTGGAGTTGCTGAGACAGAAGGAACATAGCTGACCTTTGGAGTAGGATTTTTGTAGAATAAATAAACTGGATGGCAGAGTATAAAAGTTACAAACCTCTTTAGAATGCCATATGTGAAAATCTTGTAAACAGTCCATAAATATCACCTGCTGGGTAGGACTTGCGGAAGCTGCTGCAGAATTCTCTGCTAACATCTTCCCCCCGCTGAAACACTGAACCATCTGGTAATGACAATTTATTCTATAGCTTTTCCGTTGGCATGTGCCTGTAATTATAAAACATGGTATTACCAGCTTCAGTCTGGAAGCAACACCATCCCATGGCCTGGGATCAGAAGCACTGACACTCTGACTGAAATGCTGGGGAAGGCTAAAGCACCCGTGGTGACACCAGCACAACGTTTGTCTTCCTCTCTTTGGAGGCAACTTTACAGGTGAACATTTTACTAAGTGTTGTGATTGCCAAACTGAGCTCTTTTTCTTCCAGAATCTAACTTCCTGATGAGGAAGTTAGCATTTGATCTAATTACCACTGAAGCAAATGTTCTTTTTCCACTAGCAACGCAGAGCTGGACCAAGCTGAGCTGTGCAGCAGTGGTTTTAAAACTTGGTAACTTGTTTGTGACTGTCTCTGCTATAACTAATTTTCTGCAATAACAAAGCTATTGACTGCTTTAAGAGTTAATTTCTTACTGAGTTAATTTTTGAAATAGATTTACTTTTCAGTAACAGATCTGCAAATGATGTTTTAAGACCTTATTCCTTTTTACACAAAACTTCTAAACTACAAAAATTATGTCTTTTTATTTTAACAAATTAGGTTTAAATATTCACTCCTTGGCTGACTTTTATCCTGGGAGTGAATTTTTATGGCTGATATTTAAATCCTTGAAAGTAGAGGCTTATAACAGAATCTCTGACACGTTTTAAACGACTGTGCAGCAGTCCTGGCTGGCACTCCTCTGGTTAGCACTCCTTTTAATCTACTGTTTAAATAAACTGCTGAAGAAATACTTTAGATTTTAGTGGACAGAATAGTTGTGGATCCTAAATGACTTGCCATGAGAAATGGAATTAAGAACAGTACATATGGTTTAATAGCTTTATCATTATGAACAGGCACAAAGGCTGACATTTGAAAGTCATTATCCTCTTGCACAAGCTGGTACAATTATACTTTTAATCAAGAATTTCTACTTCTTTTGTTACTTCCTGCCTTTCCGAGTTCCTGTGATATACAGTTCCCATTTTGGCCTCATCCTGTTTTGCCCTGCTTCTTGTATGTTAAGGAGTCTAGCTCTACTGTAGGCTAGCATTTTTCAAATGCTGCAGCATACAATAAACAGGAAAGATTCCCTTAGAGACACTGTTGTTTTTAGCTGATCAAAAGGCCATTCTGGCATCCGCTTCTTGCTCAATAAAAATATTATTTACGGAAAAAGAGAAACAACTCTAGATTAGCATTGCATCCTTAGCTTGGCTAAAGCCTCAGCAAAAGAAAATGCTGGCGTCATTGCTGCTTAACCTATTGCTGCTTAAGTCCACCCTATTTTAGTTACATAAGGTAGAGACAACAAATCAGATTGTAAGTGAAAATGCAGTGTCCTCTATTTTTCCTGAATTTTAAACTACAGAACTACTTACTACAATTTAGCAAAATATCAGAAACTTAAGGACACAGTCCTGACAATCTGCCAGGAGTCTATGAACTGCATACAATTTGCACGTTTCATGTCTGTGGGAGTTTTACAGCAACAGGAACTTCAGGATTTGGGCTTCATAACTTGGTCTAAGACACAGTCATTGCTTTGACCCTGATTAAAAAAAAGTTTTGAGCTCAGACCTAAATGGAAGCATGTGATTACAAATCCTAGCATGCAATGCTCCATCTTAATAGAAACAGTCTTGTTCATGTGTTGAAGCAGGAATATTTGGGCCTCAATTCAGTCATGTTACTAAGCATGTGCCTAATTGTAAGCACCTGTTGGCTACATTAAATTAAGTGGGGTTCAAGCATATGTTAAACAGGGCTGAATGTGTGCTGAGAGAGGAATGAGGAAGCTCAAGTGAATGAATTGCAGTTGCTGAATTAGGCAGTCTATGTTGTGTGCACTTATACTCTGGTATTTTCCTTTCCATTCCCTTCCACTTCAGGGATGTTGCTCATATCCTTATGCCCTATCAAGTATCATCTTTGCTACAGAAGACCTCTAACTGCTGACCAGCGTGCTCCTGCGGTGCATGTGCTCTGCAGGAGTGACTTTGAATGCCACAGACCAGTGAGCACAGGTCTGTCAGTCTGCCCCACCGAGATTCAAAAAGGCTTTGAGTCAAGCCACAGAAGCTGCAGGTAACACTGCCCAAGCAAACACAATTTTACACTGTAAGTACATCAACATGTGCTATATCTTAAGACAGCAGTTTCAGTTCTTGAAGAAAATGTTTACTTCTCTATGAACAGAACATAAAGGTCTCGTGCTCGTTTTTCTGTTTTCATTTTCACTTGTAAACCAATTATACCACTTGTGCATTAAGCCTGTGACATGGCAAACAATTTCCAAAGAGTTGAAAGATTTTTTTTACCTCATTGACATGGGCAATACTGTACCAGCCCTGGCAATTAACCAGCAATGTGTCCACCATGACAGAAATGAGCTTCTGCAGCTATCTAAGTCTGCCAGCTTTCCTGTCCACTTTAGGCAGCCATTTCTGAGGACTTTGGGTGGAATTTATTTGATCTTAGAGTAGTTGTCTAAAACCCAGGAGATACGCTGAGCTAGTTGTCCCTTCTTAGTCTGGGGAGAGAGATAAAGGCACCTTGAAAGAATGATTTGTCCTGGTGATCAGTCTTAAGGTGGGACGTATTTTTGCTGGAGGTATCTCCCTCCCCATAAGCCACAGAAGAAGCCCAGATATCCAGTTTAAAGGAGACATTCAGCTTTTGGAAGGGTGAAATTAGGTGTTCTTTCTGCACTTTCTCACTACTTTCCTCATAATAATTTCTAAATGACACTTGCTTATCACTCCTGATCATGCCTTGCACTTCCAGCTACATGGCAGCTCTGCAGCAAATACACTGTGTTTATTTCCTACACACATGCTAACACTGCTTTCTGCTACATGTTCCCTCCACGTGGTAACTAATACTGTGCAGCACTTCTTTGGCCAGGAAGAAGCCTCTTTGGTGGATCATTCCTTCTCAACTGTTTAAAAGTGCATTATTAAGCCCAGGTTTGAATTGCCAGATGAAAAGAGAAACTTGCAAAAGAAAGACAGGCAGGAAAGTTTTAGACATTAGCAGTGGTCTTCTGAAATTTAGATTGGGGATGCAGTTATAAGTGTAGATGAGAAAGGTGTAATGTTGGGGAAAAAGATTAAATTTAGCTTGTAAGTTTGGCTTCTGGCTCTAACTTTCATGTGTGCATCTTACAGTTACTAGACACCTGTGCTTGGGACTTGAAACTTGGCTGGTTGTTGCATCCACGTGGTGTAAAATGGCATAGTAGGACTTTGATCTAATGCTGTGACCTAATCTTGCAGGAAGGACAACTCTGGCCCTGACACTCTAGGTCTGGGTGAGCTAGCGATTTTTGTGGATGAACATGCAGCAAGTTCGGAGAGTTCAAAAATGAGGGTAACTGCTCTTGCGGACAGAGCCAACAAAGGCAGGCGCTTGGCAAATACAACCAATTCCTGCCTCTTATCTTTGACATGCTGCCACAGCTTTACAAACACCTTTCAAAGGAAACATGTTGCAGTCCGGCCAAAGTAGCAGTGTGCGCTTCCACTGGTTTTGGCTCACCAGGGTGCTGAAGTGGTTGTGCACGTAAGCACGGAGGATGCCGGGCACTCCCAGAGGAGCACGTACTTTGCGCTCATCAAAGGAATCTGAAACCCAGGAGCTGGCCCACAAAGCATGTGTTCCCGTTGTTTGTAGCCTGCAAAAAAGCAGTGAAGCACTCCCGGATGGCTGAGGTACAGATGTGGGAGCTCTGGTTCGTGAGCGAGGACTCCAGAACCAGTCTTTCAGATAGCAGTTACAGAGATGTTTAAAGTCTGATTTACTGCAAATTGGCTGTTTGTTGTTTGGCTGTTGTGTATGATCAAAACGGGTCATCCCTGCCAAAGGAGGCAAATGCAATTCTGTCAAACAGCATCTAAGTGCTTCCTTTGCTAAGTGGAAACAATTGCTTCTCCTCACTTCACAGACTTCTGTTCAAGTTCCTCAGGTGGCACTGACACAGTTCACAGATCAAGTATGCCAGTGCTGTTAATATTAAAGAAATAACCAGAAGGAAATGTAGGAATGGGCTTTTTTCCCACAGTAAAATTTCAACTTCCACTGCAAAGCAATATGCAATAATGTTACCATCTGTGTCACTTTATTCAGGCCAGATCCACATTAAGGCTAGAATGGTGTTCCCATACTGAAACACTGTATCATTATTAGCAATTACCAACATACCTCCATTATTAGCAATTGGATGTCTACAGCCAGATCGCATCGTCTGTGCTGCTTTTATTTATTTTGGAGAAACAATGAACATAAAATGTCTCTGCTGGACTCTGACACCGTGTGTACAAAGGCAGATGTGTGTTGCAATCCAGGGGGTGGACAGGGAGGAGGTGACGGGGGAATTGCTCAGCCACTGAAAGTTACTTTCATCAGTGTTTCCTTTGGCAAAGACTGCTCAGAAAATGCTAGGGGAAAGGTGGGAGGGAGGCGAAGAGGAGGTGGAAAGTGGGAGACAAAAAAAGCCAAAGATGAAAAGTGTTTTTCTTACTACAGTCAGTTCAGAAGCTTTTCTGACAGATAATTGCTAATTATTTGAGAGAGATGGGCATTTTTCTACAGATAACCATCTCTCTAGCCTTAAAACCCTGTAGAGTTAGGCTGGAATAGCCTTTAACACCGACTTTAAAAAAACCTAAAAACCAGCAGACAGCAAATGGTCTATTTAACACCTGGGAAAAGTAGATACACTGCAAGAAAATATTAATCTCTGTTCAAAAACAGATGATTCAAGACCATATTTTTACAGGGCCTTTTAACTCAGACACCAATTCAGTTTTCTGGTTACTGGGTCAGGATGCTTAACGGCTGCGTCAAACACAGGGTGATGCACGAGTGAAGTCCCCAGCTCAATGACTAGGGTATGAGATCTGTTCTAACATCTGAGCACACAGTTGTGACTGCTTCTCTTCAGAATTTGCCAAGAATGCACATTAAAAGAGGCTGCAGGGTAAAAAACTACAGCTGCCTGACAGACAGGCAGCAGCCTCATTTTACACAACTCTTGTCTGTATTCCACTGAAGTAAAAACAACAGGCTGATTCATAACTTTCAAATTATCCATGCAAGAATAGTGGTTTTTCCCCTGCTATATAATGAGAGTGTAGGAGCCCTCTTTCTCGGTGCCGTGCTGGGGAAACAGGCCGCAATCTGCCCCCTCGCTGCAGCCAATCCAGACCATATGCACTAAAACAGGCTTTAACAGCCCACTTGTTAAGAGCTTTTTCATTGCATGTGCTTGATACGGTCCTTAACAGAAAAGTCTATTTTTGATTCTTTTCTCCAGATCTCAGTCTTGGGCCTGGTTACTCTGGGAGGGTTTGCCATGCTGGCTGCGGCCATGACTGCATGCTCTCATCATAGACTGGGGGGGATGCACCGTGGTGGCTCGCCAGGACAGAGTGGAAACTGCCAGACACATGCAGCCTTGGTGAGCTTTGGGCAAAACTTACCTCCACTTGGTATTGGCTGTTTTGGTCCTAAGTCCTGCTTGCCCTGAGCCCTGATACTGAGATGGCTCACCTTCATGTTCTTTCCTTAAAAAGGTCTTTTCTGGGCTTAGCTGAGACCGCAGACCATGACCCAGCGGGGCCCTGCAGCTACCATGCAGGGACATGCTTGTGGCCCTACCCCTCAGCCCTCCTCCTAGGGTGGGTCAATCCTACATATTTCCATGTATTTTAAAATGGAAAAACAGAAGGGAACCTTCTTTTCAATAAAAGCATGCAATCTAAAATTTTTTAAATTAATAAGGAGAGCTGGTGAGAAACTAATATTTACTTCAACAGAAAGGCTGGGATAGGCCATGAAATAAAGGTTCTAAAACATCCTAACTAGGTCTTCTTTGGTTTTATGGAAACATTTGGTTTTACATGGATGGCTTCATTTTAGCTTTTGTATTATATAAAATGAAATTCCTTTGAGTAGTAAGTTGGACGAGGTGATTTCCTGAGGTCCTTTCCAACCCAAATGATCCTATGATAGAATGAAGCAAATGTAATACAGCTCAATAAAATTTTATTTTCATATAAGAATCAAAGAAGAATAATCAAATTAAAAAGATGTTTCAATATTTTATCATAAAAAATGGAATGACATTCATGCCAAAATTGAATTGAATGCTGCCACTTTGTTTTCTGGGGGAAGAGAACTGAACAGTTTGAATTTAAGCCATTGCCTGGCAATTAGCCTCAGAGCCAGACAATGGACTTTGCTTGGTTTACATAGTACATGTTTACCATGAAACTTCCTAATATGATTTAAACTAGTTTTTCCCATGAAAAATATTTTTTTCTACAGAAGTCTTCAACTAGTAGCAAACTGTGTTACATTTTTCAGTGCAGTTCCCACACAAGCAAAATCTACCAGCCATCTATGTAACAATTTTGCTGATGCTGAGACTAAACTCATCTGGAAAATTCTTGTAGTACTTTTCTGGCAAAAGCTATATAAGATCATACTTTACTAAAAATGCATTTTCCCTCCAGGTTCCTTAGAGGCGATACAGCAAAAAAGGTGTTCCTTGGGATACAATAAATAAGCACGTGCATGCATGTATGTGCAGATGTGTGAGATTTCTCCAGCACTGAAATATACAGTTGAGGTTACAGCAGTGACAGTTCCATTATAATCCCATTTTCACATGCTCAGAGCTTTCTGAGCTGTATTATTTTGTCACAGAGGTTTACATTTGGCCCCTAGCTCATAGGTGATATTTTTTTGAGGTTTCACAAAACCTATTAATCCATTTTTGAGTTACCAGAGGGTAAATAAATGCTTTTCCTACCTCTTATATTCTTGTAGCCCTGTTATGCCATTGATTTTTACACAGAACTCTCTGCAGAATTTAATAGCAATCAGCAGCCTGATGTGCCTTAATGACTTCCTCTGTGCGTTCAAAAATGGCTAAACTTGACAAGTTGAAACCTTCCAAGGGGCCAGTGCTCACTGAGTAATAGCTCCCAGGTCAGTATGGGATTATTATTTTAAAGTAATAACAGAATAAAGACATTAAGATTTCCCTGAGTTTATAAAAATGTTTTGAAAATTAGTTTTGTCCTCAGAACAGCCCCTGAGTTTAGAGCTATATGGGCACTTCTCAGCTTGTGCACATCAGATTAGACCTACTGCAGTTATTGTAACTGCAGCAGGGAAGGATCCAAACAGTAAAGGAAATACAAAGCAGTCAGTCATAACTTCATTGACTTCACTAGAAACATGCAGACATAAAAATGGTATAGTTAGGTGGAGGATGGGATCCTTAATGTCAATGTTAGCTATTTTGCAGAGTATTTTTGTGTAGTATTTGAAAGAGAACAATCTCCTCAAAACATAAGCCTGCACAATACATAAAAGAACATGGCATAAGAAGTTTTTTCTGTGTCAGTCCACTTCATTTGTCTCCAACATACCTGCCAGGGGATAGCAGAGGGACAGTGTAAGGATCTTTGTCCCAAACATGCCAGCAATTTGCAGATCAGGGTCTTCCTGAGCCAAAAGTCATGTCCTTGTGTTTAATGGCTTTGAATCAATTTTCTTCTCATTGGTGTAAGTCGGCTTTGAGATCAAGCAAACATGTAGCCTCCATAACAATAGGACTCCTAATGCTATTTAACTTTTACTCAGAGAAAAAGCTGGTAAACTCAGAGGGGTTTTTTTGGCTGGGATGAATTTTGCTTTCTGAAAGTTTTGATTATGCAGTGAGGGGTAAAGAAACATAGTCAAACAGTGAAATCCATATAAATTAATACTTCCATATCCTTTTCATTCTATTTTTCTTCTGTAAGTCTACCACTTGAGTGGGAGTTTCAGGGCTGTGACTGAGAACCGAAACAGCATCAGGAAGCTGGGACTTTAGCAAGAATCCAGCATTGCCAGCTCTCATGATTTTTATCATAAGTATCATGAAATTTTGTTGCAGGTTTTAAAGCATAAGCTGCTGATGTCATGGTATTGCCAAACTTCTTGTTTAAGGTGGAGGAATTTTCTGGCTATTATTATCACAGAGGAAATCCCCCAAAATATACTAGATGGAAAATGAAAAAGAAATCAACAGTGATTTTTGAGATACAAGGATTTTTATGAAGTCTCACTATTTTTTGAGGCCTGACTTACAATGTCCGAAACTTGGAGTGGTCAATGTTGAGAAAGAAAACTGTGTTTTACTCAGGAGAGTGTGAGCTTTCATATCACCTATAGAGAGGCAATAGGGAAGGACGAGGCATCAGGTGGAATAAGCAAGCCACAAAACAGCCTGAAATGTTCTGAAAGGAGATTAAGAAACAAGGTGGATGACCTAGCACAGTACTTCATGCATTACATGTACTCTAAACCCAGAATTTTTATTTATTTATTTTTTTATTTCATCATTGTTCTAGCAGTACAAATGCATTTGAGAACTCATGGGCCTCTGCTCCCCTACACGCACTGTGTGCACTGGAAGAAAAGTAATGCCCAAACTGAGAAAAATTCTACAAGATACACTGGCACCAAAAGTGCTCTTCAAAAAAGGGTTTTCTGGAGCCTAAAATAATTTTTTTCAGTCCAAGTGAGATTGGGGAGAAATTTTGCTATTGACTTGAAGGAAGCCAGAATTTCACCCTATGTGCAAGAATGGGGAATGTTCCCTACTGTTTTGGGTTTGTGTGGTGGGCTTTTGGTAGCGGTGGAGGGGCTGCAGGGGTGTCTCCTGTGAGAAGCTGCTCGAA
>JANHGO010002393.1:0-30206 GCA_024606505.1 Aquila spilogaster
CAGGGGAGGTTTAGGTTGGATATTAGGAAAAATGTCTTTACTGAGAGGGTTGTCAGGCATTGGAACAGGCTGCCCAGGGAAGCGGTTGAGTCACCATCCCTGGAGGTATTTGAAAGATGTGTAGGTGCAGCACTTAGGGACACGGTTTAGTGGTGAACTTGGCAGTGTTAGGTTAAGGGTTGGATGTAAAGGTCTCTTCCAATGCGAATGATTCTATGATTTAAATCAGAATGCCTTCTTTACTATACACCCATGTGACATCAGCTGATGTGCAAAGTAAAGGGACAACCACCTCAATGCAAATAATAAAATGTTTAACGGGTCTGCTATTAGCAGCACATATCTCTTAAATGGTCTTATGATTTCATCACTAATGGCACTTGATGTGGAACTGTCTTTCTCTGAACTGGCAGTTTTGCCATCTCCCTCCAATGTAGTTTATAGCAGAGAAGATAAAGGTACTGCTTCCCTACTATATATGTTGAAAAATTCTGTAATGTATTTAGCTTCATGTGTGGGACCAGAGCTGCTCAACCCAGTTGTTATTTGCTTACTGATATCAAGTAGAAATTAATTCTTCACTTAAGTGGTGTTACAGCCAGAGGAAGGGAAAAGGGAAGAAATACCTATGAACTTAGCATGCAAGATTCTCAATTTTGTGTTTGCAACTGTTAGCCAAGATAGGTGATAGTGACACTGAGTCATATGAGCTGTGTAATTCTGATTCTACAAAAAAAAGATATATACTTACCCTAGATTAATTTTCTGGTCTCTTCTTCCTCATTTACATAAATTGCAATCCATACCTTGGAATAGGAGCAGCGCTGCTTGCGGCAGTGCAGAACCGTGTAGTAATTACTGTATTCCAGCTGAGCTAATGAGTTTGTATCTCCACACCATCCTCTCCTGACAGTGGACTAGCTTAATAGGTATTTATTTTGACTAATCTCCCATAAAGGCTGTTCCCCCTAGTCTCCTCCATTATGTGATTTAGATGGAGAATCATTCTAGTGCTTGTTTTTTATTATAGTGGTTATGGAACATTACTGGAATCAAATTAAATTTAGACATATTAAGGAGCCTGGCACAGTAAATACTGCACTTGTGAAGTTTGGGGGTTGAGAGATTGGAACAAAACCTGTTTCTCCAGCACCTTCCCATGTTCCCAGCTAAATAAAGCAGAGGGGCAAACCCCGGGCTGCCTATCTGCAGCACTGCTTGTTTCCCTCTGTTAGAATTTACTGGGCAGCGATGAATAATTAAAGTTCTCCTGCCCACAGTTGTTACCATTTGAATAAATATTCCCACCAACAGAAGGGATTCAGGGTCCGTGCATTTCGCTCAGCACAGAAATCTGCTCATGGCCACCCGCCGTGCCGCAGGCACTGCCCCATCTCTCCAGCCTGCGCACCAAGTCCACCCCAAAAAATGCTGCTCGACCTTTCGCCTAATTCTCCCCCAGCACCGGCGTGAGCTGCCAGGCTGCTGCTGGGAACTGGCGTGTGGGAGAGACCTCTTCAGCTTGCTGCCTTCCCAGGGAGGGCTGCCCATTTACCCCCTGCTCATTAGCTGGAAACTCGCTACTGTAAATAAGGCCAATACAGGTCAGGGGAATTGCTGGGGAGCAGCACCTGCTCGTTTCAGATCTGAATTTGATCCAGTATCTGACAGCATGGTATTAGTAATTCAGTCCTGCTTCTTACTAAGGCTCATTTATAGTTTATAAAGGGTTAATGAATGATTAATAGATATTTTAATGCATTTTAATTAATTGCTGAAGAGGTCAATAGGTTGTTTAGAAACATGGCTTGCAGCCATGTATGACATCTTCTATTGTGTTCATAACTGCCTGTCATGCATACAGTCTAAACATGCTTTATATCCTCTATTAATAATGTATTAACCCATTGTAAGGCATTTAGAAACAGTATCTCAGGATGGTCTGAGACCAGTCATTCTTATTCTGATCTTGCAGTTTTTACTTGTATGAATGGTGCCTTGACTTCAGGAGCACTGATCCTGCTGCCACTGTAATCTGTGATCCTGCTAGCACCTGCAGCGCAAGAAGGACCAGCGCTTGTAAGGTTATGTCTGAAAGAGGCCTTGCCGATGAACAGGCAAAATCTGGAAAGATTTTAAAAGCTGAAGTAGCTGGATCAATCCCAAGAAAAACAGTTGAAGTCACTGAATTAGAAGTTCTTTCCTGTAGACCATCCCATTCTTTATACATATATTTTTTAAATTTTAATATATATTGATTTGTGAGTGAATGGGTGGACCATGAAACTACAGTCCTGAAGAATTACACAACAGAGCAAGAGGATAGAGGTCCTGTCTATGAGAGTGAATATCTTACCTTACTCCACGCAGGTGCTCTGAAAACAATAAGCTGCCAGAGTTGTAAATTCAAGCCCCAACCTGCCTCCCAGCTTTCGCTGTGTCTGGTGGGATACACTGCCTTGATACTCTAACATCATGAAGCCTGGCCAGCATGTTAAACAGCCAAGCCAAGTTCCCTCTCCTGTGTATTCTCTGCTTGCTTCTGCCCACAGGCATAGATGATGGATGTACTTGACCCCACAAGGGGTGTTCACTGTGTTATAGCTAGCAAGGCTGGTAGAGTAGGGGGCAGCTCACATACGCAAATGGGATTGAAGGCCACAGATTTGATGAACTTATTCTTTTTCCTACTGCAAATGAGGAGCCAGGACATCTGGTGGTAATGACCTAAATGCACTTTTATCTCATTGCAACACAAACGTGAATTCCCAAGTCACCTAACTCCACATCATGTAATTATGAAAGCAGCTATTAGTGGTGAGGAAGATAAGTAGCAGAGGCTAGTCCCATATGTTTAAAAATCATTCTCTGGTCTCTGGTACAGCTAATGGCAGGCAAAACCAGGTACAAAACAGCGGTGGAGGGTGAACTGCTTCAAGGCAGCTCAGGGGTGCCTGTTAGGTGACAAGAAGTGGGGAAGCCAGTGAAACAAACACCCGAGTAAACATTTTGGGGACTGTCGGAGAACTGGGAAGCACCTTGTGATGTTCAAGTGCTTTTTTCCATGTAAAGAGCAGAGCAGACAGTTAACAGTTCAACCACTACAGGTTTGGTGTCTTTTTTTTTTTTTTATAAACCGATTCATGGCGACAGAAGATAGAGCACATTAGGAAACTGCAAACTGGAAAGGAGAATGTGCTGTGACAACCTGAGAACTGACATCAGCAGGAGCTCAGGCAAATAGCCTGTGTGAGGATGTCCCAGGGCACAGAGCTCGTCGGCAAGGACAGATGTGACACTGAGACTGCCCCCCCCGCACGATGCGCTTCTGTGCTGAGGTACCTGCCCCTGCTCTGGATAAAGTTGCTGAGGCGCTGCTGGCCATGTACCAGTATGTCAGTGTAGCTATACCGCAGCTAGCAGGCAGGTGAGCTTGTCCAAAACTGCTTGGGATATCTCTGCCCTGCGCTGACGCAGAGGCATCACAACTCGTGACTTGGCACGTGCTCTCACTGTCTCCATAACTCTGTTTCCTCATGCATAAGATGGAGGCAAATATACCAGCTGATGTCAATGGGCTTCTATAAGAAATAATTAAATACTGACCACGTTTCAGCAAACTGGCCATAGATTTAACTCCAGTGAACTAAAATTCAGCACAATTTTTTTTTTTAGTTCAATGATCTGGACACTAAACAGACTATAGTAGAGTGAATTTATTTGTATTGGCTTACAAACATAATAGCTGCATGGTTAATAGTCCTGGATGACCTATACATTTTCTACCTGTTAAGCATGTTGCTTAATTCTTCTACATCGGTGTCCATTTAACCCTCCCAACCCAAAACCTAATAATTGTATCTGAATGTTCCATTCCAAATAGGAAAGAGAAAGCAAGGTCAAAAAAAGACCAAAAGTGGTAATAAATATTATATTCACATGGAAAGTTGTTCCTCCCCCCCAACCTCCAAATCACAAATGGAATGCAGTTCAAAAAAAAAAAAAAGAAGAAAAAGCAGATCAAATATTTATGTTGCCTGCAGTCATACTGGGGGTCTTTCCAAGAATGGTTCATCGTGATTTATGGCCAATCCTGATTCAAATGACATGAGAAAACTTACAGCATAAAATGAAGTCTGGCCATATTTAGGGAGTGAATCATATTTGAAAATAAACCTTTTAAAGAGAAAACATGATTGCGTATATGGAGTACAGGCAATCACTTACTGAAAATCAATATTTTTGTTGTCTTTTTCTGCACATTTGAAGGAAAATTTCATATGAAAAATTGTAGGATAGTGTTTTCTTTACAGACCAGAATATAAAAGAGACTTTAAAGATTAGCCCCATTTTGCTTTCAGACTACTATATTTGCATATATGAAATATGATGTTAGTATTTATAAACTGAATGTTTTCAGGTATGACCCAAGTTCTTTCACTGGGAAAAGATGGGTTTGTAGGCTCAGTGTTAGCCTTCAGTCTGCACTTGTACATCAAAAAGTCATACCTGTACCAAAAGAGCTCTGACTTTCTTTTAACATACCACAGTTTCTCATGGGGATAAATTTATGCTGGAATTAATGTTCCCAATGCTGGTTTAGCCTCTTCCTTTCCTGAGTAGGAATAAACCATACTGCTATAAACACTGTTTTACTGCTTGAAAAGGATCTGCATTGAGGTTAGGTTTGTACTACCTGAATAATTCTAATAAAAGTGGCTTAATTCCTATGCAGAAAAACATAGTGTAAAGGAAATTTCTTAAGATTTCTTATGGTTAAACAAGAATGTGTGGAAAAATACTGCCTCATTTTGTAGAAAAAAATGAAAGCATTTGGAAAGGAGTGAAATCCTTTCATTAGGTAACATGGTTATCTGGTAAGTGATGCGGAATAATGCTGTGTATGACAGGGAGTTCTGTGGGGTGGCTTTTTAAGCAGGTATTCTGTGTAATACAGCCAGTTTCTTTTTGTAGATGTCACATTATTCTCCTGTAAGCAAAATTGGCTGCTAAGATATTGTCTTTTAAAAAAAAAAGGGCAATTAAATAAGGTGAACCAATGAGGCAGAATCTGGAATTACTTGCACCTTCAGGCTTAAAACTCTTTATTGGGATTAAAGCCCAAATCCAACATTACAGCCTGGAATCAAAGGTGCTATTCTCTTTGAAAAACATTACCTTTTTAATTGTCCTAACCAAGAAGAAAAAAAAATTAAAATAAAAGGCTTAAGAATTGAGGTGTTTTAACTTACTTCCCTTTTAAAAAGAAAGGGGGTGTGTGTGTGTAATTTTTTTTCTGAAGTATGACTATATTTTGAGCAGTGCTTTTCCTCATGTGAACTTTCTCATCCAAAGGGTGCTGCTTCCTTTCATATTAAACAAGATAAGACTAGAGAAATGATTGCTTCCCTTATTCCAACAACACACTCTTTTTATCTCCCAAGGGTTAAGAGTTAACTAACACTCCATGTGCTGGAAAGCAGAATTTGTAGAGTGGAACAAAACCAGTTACAACATCCCACAGAAAAGGGAAACAAGGGACACCAAAGGTTGTGAGTCACCAGGGTCAGGAAAAAACACAGCAAGGTTTGTAAGGAATGGTTGCTGGATCTGCCTTTGATGTTTTAATTATGATTTTTTTTTTCCTGAAGTGTTGCAATCAACCACAGAATGTCTCAGTTCCAGTGTTTGATTTTTTTTTTCCTCTGATTATCTCATTTTTGTCATCATCCATGCCAAAGAAAATCCAGGCATGAAAATTTATTGCATAAAGGAGATGATCTAATAATAAATACAGGGACTGGAGCCTCCCGTGTCACAGCTTAGGTCTGTTTGTGTCTCCGTATTTGCCTCTTAGGAAAAACCTGTTCACTCTCGCAGGGTCATATAGAAATGAGCTCTTTGCTAGTACTGGCGTGTGTTATTTGTCTGCAGTTTGTCAGTCATGCCTTCTCTCTTCACATGTAACTGGGCTTTTTAGCAGTTTGCTGTCTTTTCCTTGGATGGGTGCAGCTTTCCTATGCATTATTATTATTCTCATTTAATATCCAGGTTCAGTAAGCAAACCATCGTGACTATTGTTTCACTTTCTGTGAACAGCAGAAAGGAATGGAACAAAGGCTATTCAGATGAGGCTAAATCCTGAAATCTTACCCAAATTTTACTCACGCAAGCTCCTAGAGATCTACGGAAGTCCCAGAAGTCTGGGTTTGGACCAACAAAAATTATGCCACAATTAATTGTAACACAACTGAGGGGAAAATGAGTACGGACTGTGGACTGTGGGGTAGAAACACTGCATTACACTCCTTTATCAGGTGAGACAGGGGTCAGAGATGGTGAATGGTTGGTGAGTGGTTTCTGTAGATAAACATGACAAAAATGTGGATGTCTCAGCTTTATGGAAATTTCTGCACAACTGCTGTGCATGTGCAGGACCTGCAGTAAACAGAGCTGTCCGGAATCAGCTCAGCAAGGAAACTAATCCTGGGAGGGGAAGAAGTCTTGTTTCCATCTGACCTCCCCACATCCTGAAGCTACTTACAGAGGAGCCCTAAGGTTATTTTAAATCCCATGACACTACATCATCATAATATCATGCATAGAACCTAAACCATGACAGCACTATCTTGGGGGTAGTAACCACCAGGGTTGCTGTCCTCTGGAAGATTGTGGTCTGTGTTTCCAACATGAGAAACAATATATGCCTCTGGATGCTCTTCTGTATTTCACTCTTCCTCTTCTTCAGTCCTTTGCTGTCAGTTCAACGTAAGGGCAGTGTCTGAACAATGAGATGCAGTCAGTAGATGTGAAGGATAGGGTTGGTGGTGGTGGTGGATGCTGTTGTTTTAAAAGAAAGCTTTCTAGAAGGGATAGCTAAATGGCAACCTCAGCCTGGACCCTGTAAAGTTTAGCCTGTCACCAGTATTTTAATACTCAATAAAACAGTGTTGAGTATTCAATGTTTCTTGCTATGATGGTTCTTATCCTGGTACCTGTGAAGGTCTGTGCTTGGAAATCTCTGAGACGTGGCTTCTTCTAATACATCTATCCAGAAATTCATCAGAAGGAAGCTGATGGCAGAGCACGTGCACATCCTCAGCTCAAAGTAAGAAAAGTCTAAACTAAGGTTACTTGCTGTGAGAAAGCAACTTTAAGATGAAAAGAAAAAGTGAGCAGAAATGAAAGACACTTTATTTTTAGGAGAGAACTTGGCTTTGAATAACAATTGCTGGAGAGTTCAGGACTTTTGTTAGCAAAGAAAGGTTTTGCGTTCTTATAAGAAGTTTAATATAGTACTGCTGGTTGACAACTATGGTTCTCTGCTGCATGGTGATTCCTTCATTATTTCTTGTTGGTCTCAGTAAAAAGCTTCTTGTCTTGAGATTTGCTGTGATTTAATGGCATTTTTCTAACCTGACTGTTCATGACAAATTCCTCAGCATTTCAGAACAGCTAAAGTACATTTAAAGCCCTGGAGGTTTTTTTCTGACTTTATTTCTCCCCAGATCACAGGATGTCCAGACTTTGCACACGAAAAAAGCCATAGTATTGGAGTGCTTCCAGGAGCCTGAGAGCTGCATTTTAGTCGGGGCAAAGAAAAGACAACATACTGCATGTAGCCATACTCATTAACAATAAGCAATACTCTGTCTCGAAAAGATGAGAATTTGACAACTGATTGCACAATGAAATGCTACCTGCATACTTGTACCAAGATGGAGCACTTCATGCTTTTGTCCCTGCAGCTGCACCTGGAGCCCAGAGCTTGAGCACTGAATACACTGTGCAGATCTCCACCTGCGCTATTTCATTTGCTACGCGTTGACAACTCGCATGCTCTTCGAACAGCGTAGCTCTTAGTACCACAGAAATTACCTTTTCATTGCCACCTTACAGAAGGGTCATAATAATAATTGCACAAACCTCTTTGATCCTGTTTGACTTGACTCCTGATGCCTGCTGTTGTTGCTTCTGTTTTTCAGCTCGTCACGAAGTTATCACCAAAGAGATCCTCGAGCTGGATACGTGGGAGAACCAGTGGAACGTGGTGGCCATCAACGTCCTCATGCACGACAGCTATGATGTTTGCCTTGTCACTAGGCTGAACCCGCGGGATCTTATCCCTCCTCCCCCCGATTTAGTGGACCAATAGAAGTTCAGTGACTCTCAGTGCTTCCAGATTCTGCAAAAACTGAAGAATTTGGAGAAGCAAATGCTGCATTGGCTCTGGATGACAGCTGAGTCCCATGGAAAGGAGCTGGCAACACATGCTTAAGGACAGAATTGCCTTTGAGCTGCGCTTCTCAGACGATGCTTAATTTGCTAGTACTGGTACTCTGGACTTCTGTGATTGAAAGCTGAGGTCGCCCAGCCTTTGTGTGTGGCTCTGGTCTTCCATCTGCCTGTGCAAGCTCCAGCATTGGGTATAGCCTGGGCTTCTGAGACCCTTTGCCTCCAGGCACAGTGGCAGCCCAGGGCTCACTTCACAGCAGAGCATGACATATGAAGGAAAGCTCTAGCCAGGGAAATCCCTCCTTTGCTGTTCATCCCACCTGGTTCTGCTAAGCTACCGCGGAGGCTAAGAAATGTATTAAGTCAGCTGATGATAACCAGT
Source organism: Aquila spilogaster (assembly GCA_024606505.1). Classification (NCBI taxonomy): domain Eukaryota; kingdom Metazoa; phylum Chordata; class Aves; order Accipitriformes; family Accipitridae; genus Aquila; species Aquila spilogaster. The sequence goes on from JANHGO010002393.1 coordinate 8,618, forward strand.
CCAGCTGTACGAAAGGGCCAGACTGTACTTGACTGATGCAGGAGCAGAAGGACGACAGAGAAGAGCCTTTGTTTGTTTTAAACAAAAAAACATTAGCCAAGGTTCATTAGCCAAGTACACCAGCTACTGCAAACATTATCTAACCCACAGACAGGAGAATCAAGAGACCCTGTCTTTGCCAACAGAGCTGAGCCTGTGCTAGTAGAAAACTAGTCTTTTGGCAACAAGTCCCAAGTGAGTCTTCCAGCAGGGTTAGTAGGCAGCCTGTACCAAAGACAAGAAGAATCCTAAATTCTCCCATCGATCCTACCTGTTACAATGTCTGGTGTGACCAGAACCTTGAAGTTCAGTTAGAAAACCCTCTTCCTTTGAGAGATGGAGAAGGGGTTGTAAACCAAAAAGTAATAAATGAGACCAGTATTATCTACATATCAGCTTTGCTGCTACAGGGAAAGGATAGATGTGCTAAACAAGAAATGTTTATATAATAGTAGCTGTTTTTATAGAAGTAGCTTTAATGAAGTAGCATAAGGTAAATTCTCTACCAACAGAATGGGCTATAATCACAGGGAAGAGGAATAATTCAAACAGTGTTTCTTAAGGCACTGTTAGCCTTTATAGGGCTTGAAGACAGTAGGTTAGAGAGAAAATTGTTACCAGTACTGCTATCCCATTTGAATTACCAATAACTATTCGTTAGTTCTCTGGTGCCTACCTTAGAGTGTATCTGTCTGTCACTGCCTGGGCAGTATGGACAAGAGAACTGGAAATCTCAGTTGTGCTCTTGGGCCAAAATTGCAAATGATAGTATGCTGCAATGCAGAGTGAAGGTCAGAGGCAAACACTAAGAGTAAACTATGATATAGTACAAGAATGATCATTGTCAGCAAGAAGTTGCTTTTGATGGCTACAAAAGCAGCAACAAAACTGAAAGGAAATAATTGGCAAAGAAATGATGGAATCCATCAGGTAGTTCATCTGTAGTTACTTGCAGGACTTGCGCTTCAGAGCATCTCCATTTTCTTTTTCAATTGCATTTTAGGCTGCAAAAATGCCAGCTGGTTTTGTTTGGTTTTTTTTTTTTTTTTTTTTTTTGTCTGCAATGCTTATGGCAGAGAGAGATGGAGAGGGTGACCCAAAAGCCCTTTCCCAATTCTGACTTTTCAGATTCATGAACTCTACAATATCCAGTGGGAATAGTAAGCTGTCATATAAAAACAATTAGCAGGAAGGTCACTAAAGTTTACCTGATAACTGTAGTAGAACACTGAGGACTGCTCAGACAATAAGGGAGTTGGTGGGGGAGAAACTAAGGAAAACATGTAGAAAAGCAGTAAATCTATGAGCCTTACAGCTAACCTCTTGTCTCCCTTTATGTTTCCCAAGCAGAATGAGTGTCACAGCCTAAACACATACTGTTGTGTTTGTAACATTTCTGTATCATCCAGTCATTCTTTTTTCTTTCCATTGTTTGTATGTAGGTCATCATCTGTCTAGAACAGAGCATGAACTTCAGTGGTACAAATCAGTGACCAGTTCCTAAGGGCATCTTAACCACTCTGGTTGCTAAATGCAGTTGTAGGTATTAGATCAGGGAGGCAAACTCTGCTTTAATATGTTTTTAAACAGAATCAGTAGAAAGTTCTTCCAATTAACCATCCAATATTGGAAACTCTTTTTTTTTAACTTTTGTTGTTACTGCAAAGTAAAGTTAATCTTGTTCTAATTTCTCTACAGAGCTCTCAAGGCAGCTGGAAGCAATGCTCTTGAGCATCAGTTAAGTGTTTCCTTGTGAAATTCCAAATTCTGCAACTGTATCTACTGATTTTGCTTCTTTCACCTTTTTTGTTTTAAGGAAGAATGTTTTCCAGTTTTTTTTGTCTTTGGTCTCTGCTCTGTGGTCTATCCCTGACAATTCAAATCCTCCTGCAGTTTAAAGCCTGAGTTAATCTACTGGATTTCACTCTCTGAAAGACAGTCTACTTGGAATATTTCAAGGGGAGAAGGGAGACTTTTGCAGGCTTTCATTAGTCATATTCGAACATATATGTGGAACAGAGCTGAGACTCCTCTATTAAACTTTTATTCCAGTAGTGAGCTGGCTGTTTCTTTCCCACTTCATATGTTTTGCTTTTTAGACTGATATTTAATGAGCTGGATGAAAGGAAAGTATGTACTCTGAGAAGGTCTGTCTTGATAACCAAGGGGAGTAATTGCATATGTTTTATATACTGGCCTTGCAATCAGCTAGCTTGAGCTGTAGTGGGCAGTTAACAGGTTTTTCTTCATGCGCCACTGGCAAGTGATCTGCCCTTGCGTGCACCGAGCATCACGTTTCCTGCTGCCCATGGGGTCTGACTGTTAGTAGGGACTTGTGTGTCTGTGTCTATCAGTTTCTGCCCAAGTCCAGATGTCCAGCACTATATACCAAGTAAGGAATTGCTGTCTTCTGGATTAACTATCTAGAATGAGGGCACTAACTAATTAATATTGTGTGGGCCCAAAGTAGTTCACGGTTTGCCCTTGGGGCGACTACAATTTCTAATCCAATACTTGGAAATGAAAGTTTGACCAAGGAAGGAAGGAAGAAGCAGAAAGCATGCTTATTGAGAGGTACAGATCTCAGCCAAAATCCTTCTGAGAGTATATGAATACTGCATGTCTGATACATCCATGGGTAGTCTCACATTGCTGGGAAAGTCCTTTAAGAGTCTTAATTTCTGCTATTACAAATCCTGATGAAAAAAAAAAAATTACAGAATTCTCCAAGCTTGTGAGTTTCACTGAAATAATAGTTTCCTTCAGCCCCTTTCCGTCTGAGCAGTAGTTAGCTGAGCTTTTAATCAAGGCTGTCTTGACATCATCCATAATTCTAAAATGCAAACAAAGCAGCACTGGCAAGCTACTATTTAAATGAATGGGGGGATTATTAAGCAAAGGCATACACCAGTTTCAGTTGAAATGCTGAAGTATATCAGTAGTTGCCAAATATGAAGAAAAATGTTGGAGAGGTAGCTGGTCATGTGGCACACAGGGAGTAAAGCAAAAAATGAAATGCTATAAAAAGCTAATTGAAGCTCTCCATTTTTATCCCCAGCCAATGTTTTATTTTGAAATTGTCCATGTATAACTGATTTCATAAGGATCTCTGTAGGTATCTCATCTCTGTTTTCATACATGTGGTCATAGGAACTGCCCACATATGTAAACCATCCGGCAGCTGACTACCAACCCTTACATACCACTACTGTGATTGCCTGTGGCTCAGTCCCTGCCCGTGCCAGCAAATGCACACATGCATTCTGTGTGTGTGCGATATTGAAATTTATGGAGCAGCTTCTGTATTGTGTTACAGCTGTATTGTGCCACTCAGGAAGCCTTGATTTGCCAACAGAAAATTGCTGTGGTGCACACAGAGCTGTCAGCTTCTCTACCAGAGCTCCCAAATATGCTCCAGGTAAGAAGCTGAGAGAGCGTCAAAACCAAGAGACTGGCAACAGAGATGAGAGCTGCTCTCAGAATTTTACAACATGCAGCAGAGCCAAGGTGGGGTAGAACAATCCTCCCTATCTCTTCCTAGGGAGGGTTCAGGTGTAAAAGGCTCTGGCCCTGGATCCTCATCTTATATTTTTTCCTCTACTTGGCATGTGTAATGAGATCCTTGTTTACCTGAAAAGCAATGAAAGCAAATGCTATAATAATTTTTTTTTAATGTTAAAATATATTCATGAAGACCTATATTGTTTTTCTGCTGATCTAGAAGACAATGACATTCTTTTATTAAGCTGTTTACCTAGTGATTGCTATCTTAGCTACAGTGATGGTCTCTTTCACAGGTTGCTCTCCTAATGGATTATGTAGCTCCTCTGAAAATTTGTTTCATGAATCACAATGCTATGAATCACCAGGTCAGAATTTCAGTTACTCTTTTGCAAATTTCTGTGGCTCTCCCTACAGCTTTTCAAGTGGACTCTAGCTTCAGCTTCAAAGAAAAGCTATTTCACCCCCAGTTGTGCTCAGCTGGAACTAGTACATTTGCAATTTACTATCATTTGACGTACAGAGGTTGAAAGCAAAGGAAATATTGGAAAATGGCTAAAATATACATAGAATGTATGCAGAAGTACGCTTTCCTTCTTTCTTGGTGAATGTCTCCTCTGTGTTTACTGCCCTGCCCAGGTGTCTGACGGAATGATTTACTAATAACCTATGATTGCAGCCACAGTGAAGGCCACGCTGGGGCTGCATATTTGTGCTCCCAGAGCAGAGAGAACCAGCATGGTGCAGAGCTGTGGCTCCTGACAGGCTGGCCTGGCTTGCCATAAGAAATTACCTTCAAACGAAAATGCATTTAAGTGTTCCAGGGTGTATACTCCTATGTTTTATATACACATGTATAACATTATTTTTAGAAGTCCTTTACCGACAGCAGTAAGATCCTTTTTTTAACACATACCTGGCAACTCTGTCTTCCGCATAGCTCATCAAAGTACTTCAAAAAAAGTGCTGGTCTTTAAATGTATGGAACTATTCCAGGCTTCAAGTTAAAAAGAACCTTAAATACCTTGTTGAGCTAAGGAACAACTGGGGAAATCTTTTAGTCCTCACCTATGTCTCCTTCCTTCAATTTTTTTTGCTGTGTCTAGCACTCCCCTCAGAAGCTGAGTCCTCTTGAAAGCTTTGTGCAAGTCTGTTCTGTTTCTCTTCCCCTAAGCCCATTTCTGTCTCAGCCCTTTTGTCCGACCAGCCCTTAAACTCCTCCTTTTCCCCTTCAGTTCCCCAGAAGATGGGAACAGCCACTCAGGGTGTTCCCCAGGCTCCAGACTCCTTGGAAGCCTATTGCTCCAGCAACAGATCAGTTTTGAAGGACATAAGGAAGGCCATACCAGCTCCCTGGATTTGAGGACACTCATCTTCGAGCAGGTTCTAGCCCCAATCCAAATTCTGTGGTTCAGTCTCGTTGCAAATAAAACCTGCCTGCTCTGTAATGTTGCTGGTCCTCTGGCTATGACCAGGGTTGGAAGGCAGGTGACCTGCATTCTACTTAGTCTTGCCACTGTCTCGCTGCGTGATGCTAGTAAGTTTGACATTAAATGCCTTGCATACTGTGCGTGCCATAGCTGTAATGATTGCAGGCACAAACCATTATCATTATCTCTGATTCCCGAATACTAGTTGCTACAAAAACTGCCTGAAGCACAGAGGGAGGTGTCTTCATTATTGCATTATATAGCTCACGTCTTAAAGCCAGATTTTCTCCTGCAGTTTCAGTCAGGCCAGGTTTCACTAATGAACCTGGTCTCTAATTTATCAGGTTTTAGCATTGGTTTTTTTTCTCCACTTTGTCCTTTTCTAGTCATTCTTTACGAGAATGCAAGTGACTTCACCAGTTTTTCTACAAAATGCGTTATCCAAACTGGCCTCCTGAGGCCGCTGGCTTTTCATTATCAGGGTCGAAGTACAGCCACTAAAGTGCCAGTCAGCTGCACTACTTTATTTTCTCATTCAGCAACTTCATAGTAGAGGAAATGTATTTCATCCATACATACAGTAATGTGAGAGGAAACCACTTCCCACATACACAAATTCCTGACTCATTCCTTTCAAATGTGGCTGAAAAAACTGCTGAATCCTAACATAAAAAGCTATCATACCCATTCAATAGGCTTTTCCAGGCTTTTTCCAGTATGAGGAGGAGGATCACAGGGAGCTGTCTTGTAACTAGAGCACAGATTGGAAATTTGAACCTCTGGGGTTTGTTTCCAGTTCAATTACTCTGTTTACTAGTCTTGGGCATCTGGTCTCTGCGTCTAGGTTCACCCATGTAAAATAGTTATAATAATACATCTCTACTCATTTTGTGGGTCTGCCTTGCTGTGTTTTTGGAAGGGGTGGCTCACAGATGTCTGTAATGTTATGTTGAGATCAAGAGATCAAAAAGTGTTATACAATGGTAGAATAATAACATTATTGCACTGCTGTCATCTCCCTGATTTTTGGTAACACGGTTGTCCATAGCATTCAGAAACTGAGCCTTCCTGGGAAAGGAGAGACTGGATGTTTACAGCTACAAGGGTATTTTGTTTAGTCCTTCATCAAAAAGCAATAAGAGATACCTAATTGTGTAATACGTTAAGTAGAAGAAATGTAAGGCTTATTGCATGTGCCTTCATAGCTAGTCACACTTCTACACAGGCAGAACTAATCTCAGCAAATTGAGAGGTCACTAATTGAGGCTAAATTTGAACAGCAGTAATTAGAAGAATGAGGGAACTGTATTTTTCTCAAAGCAGATTTGATTTAATAAATTATGCCACTTAAATAGCCACAGTTTCTATGAAGCAAAAAAGAGAAGGTGCTTTACAGAAGTATAGTAGATTTACTGGGTAACTGAGACCTGAATTTAGATGATCTACCACAGCTTTGATAGGAAATCTTCAACTCTCTGGGGATTCCCATAATGAATCTGTGATGCATTTAACTAGCCACTAAAAGGCACTGTTGCATCCAAGGAATCACCTACAGAATATGCATAAGAGGGTTTTAGGATATTACTAAAGTGTAAACAATGTGGCATCTACTTGCTGAGTTACTGAATTGATACTAGGGATTGTGTTGCCTTCCCCACCAGTGTGCATGAGTAAATAATCTTAGGTGAACTGGCAAGTAATTTATAATACTTACTGACAGGTAATTTATAATACATAAGGCCTGAGATTCCAAAAATCTTTTAGGTTAAGACAAGTTTTGCAGGGTAGAGAATGTTTGTTACTAAGCAGACTGTGAGATATACTGGCATTTCCCTGCAGTTAAAAAGCCCCAACAAAACAAAATAAATAAATGCAGTTATTTTGCAGGGCAGCACTGATCAGAAAGCTGCCTAGGTGCTTTGTTTCCTTTTAATATGTTAGACTGGAAGCCTGTGTGCAACAGCTAGTTGGCAACCTTTAAAAAAAACAGTTCAGAGAGAGTTACACAATAAAAAAATAGGACAAATCCTTCTCACACCCACTAGTGTAAGTCAACTATTTTTTAAGTCAGTGATGAAAGAAAGGTGTGAGAAGACGCTCAGACCTAAGACCTACCTAAAAATCTCTCTCACTCCAGGGGGAGGCTCACAGTGTTAGGATTGCACCCTTCTGGTGAGGATGGAAAGGCAACAAAGTGAAAGATGAGATGTGAGAGACTGGTAAAGGAGACCTAGACCTTTTTTTCTAGCCATAAGGTCAGATACAGTGCAGGTCAAGAGCTGCTGAAAGTTACTCCCTGTAGTTGGCTGTCTACTGACCACTGCTAAGCATGTTACTATATGGCAATCCCATATCCTGTGGACAGAGAATCAAACTGCTAAAAAAACGCCCCACCAAACACACAAACAAACAAACAAAAAAAACATTGTCATGGCTGGCCTCCCTGCTGGGACCCTGAATAGCAAGGTCAAGGTCTAAATAACCTGTAATATTCACCTTCCAGTCTCCACATGATTCTTGTTAGCAGTGTTAAAGATACCAGGCAAAGGAATTTTGCACTAGTTTTGTCTACACCCAGAAGAGGGAGAGATACCACAAAGATCTAAGGTAAGTCAAACTGAGGCAGTGGTGAAGAGAAGGGGAAGAAATCCCAAACCAGCCTCGTCTTTAAAACCATTTCCGATGTGTCTGTTCCATTTATTCTTCATTCTGCCCCCACTCTCAGTTAATTCACTGCAGCAATACCTCATTAAAAGCAAAGGGAGCTGTTCTTTATTTAAGGTCAGTTCAAATCCTACAAGAAGAAAGCCCATATTTAATCTAGGTCCCAAATATCATATCAGACATTTCAGTGTCTATCATTTGTGTATATTTTTCTACATGCCCCCAGAATGACAGGCTGGATGCTCAGACTGCTATCTCCATAAGTCCTCTCAGAGATAAAGTGTTTGAATTCTACTCTTGATTACAATGGCAGTCACCCAGAATAGGACAGTATCTACCTAACCGCATTCCCCTGAAAAACAGATACACTTTGCATTTCCTAGAAGGCAAACCAATGGAAGGACTGATCTTGTTAAGTATTATATGCAGACACGGCTACGACTACTCTAATGCATACAGAAATAATGACGTGCCAAAATCCATAGTCCTCTTAAATAGCCAAGATTAAAATTGCAATAGTGAATATTGTACTCTGTGACAATTGGTGACATGGGCTCTCTCTTCCTTTTTACCTTTAAGAAAGATCAGAGCAAAGGACTCTACATGGTTCTTGTCCCACAGACTTGTACTAAGCCATGTGCTATTCATATGACAGGTCTTTCCAGATTGCAGTGAAGTCTTAAATTCTAGCTTATATTCAGAAGATATGAAGGTTAAAGAGTTCTTCATATGCTTGTTCCTTGCAGCATCCTTCAGTAACTATGCCTTTTAAGGTTGTGTTGCCCACTTAACTACTTATACAGTCTACAACAACACAAGGTGCAGAGGGAAAGATAAGAAAGTAAGAAGAAAAGTGGCCTTTAAAGGTGTCTGATAGATTCTAGCCCCTCTCTTCTGCCAGCTGGGACACACCTGCGCTTAGGTGTATGTTGACAGCAAAGCTATAGCCATATTGCAGTTGTGAGATGTGATTTAAAGCTGAACAGATGTACCCAAGCCAGATCTAATGATTAGCAATGAAGATTCAATAGTCCACGTGTCAGCTGCCCTAGCAATTCAATGTAATCTCTAGCTGGCTTGGGCAGCCCATGCTGAAGCCCAAGCTGTTAGGTGCTCACTGCTCTAATAAATTATCAGTCTCGACTAAAGAAACTCCTAAACAAGTATGAAAAAGACTAAATTTGTAGTTCAGCTGCAGAACTTGAAAAAGTCTTTTGCAGCCAGATCATTTCGTAGTCCATGTTGCCATGAAGCTACAAATTTGCCTATACTGGCACGGCACAAAGAGAGGCACAAAGACAGGAACAAGTGCCTGCTAATGGGTGTGTGGTATGGCAGCTGCTTGTGCCAGCACTGCCACTTCCAAATTAACTCATCAAACTGTGCCTTAATGCAGCAGCATTCACCTCAGCTCTGAAGCTAGCCCACTGTAAAGACTGGTCTTTGGAGCCCTTTAAGGGGACAAATAGTCAAAAACCATACAAAGATTGATAATTGCTGCAAAGCTTTGTCATGACTAATGCATTAATAGCTTACTGCTTGATGGCTTCTCATGCTCTTACACAGACGTGCCAAATAGCATATGAACAAAACCATGGGATAGGAAGTTCACCCTCCTTCCAGTATTCATAGCTGATAAAACCTTCCTAAAGGTTTTTGTTAGTACTTTTCAAAATCCACCCTTGCTCAGCATTGCAGCATGGAGCAGTCATCTGATGCACAAAATAACAGTTATCTTGCCAGGAAATTTGCTGTACTAATGCTGCTGTCCTAAGCAGCTCAATCTTTAATCTGATTTCTTTGTTTCTTATTTCAGGCAAGCCACTGTAACAGAAATGTTCAGTAAAGACTGCTAAGCCAGTTGGCATGTCTATAGAACTCAGGCGTGTTAACTATTCTCTTGCTCTTCCCTGTTGGCCAGGGTCCTGCTCACTTGTGTTTAAGGAGGATTTTAATGTGCTTGTACTACTATGATATTGCACAGATCAGCCTGTAGTTACTGTTTTATTTTCCTAACTGAGCTAGGTAAATATTGATAAAGACTTGCATGGGTTACTTTTATAGGGAAAGTAAATCTTTATAAGCAAAAATTCAAAGTGAAGCTGTAGCTCGCTTTTTTTGGAACCATCTGTGCACTGTGTATTTAATTGTATTTCTGTTGTTATTGGATTTACCGGATACATTTTATAAAGTGCATTCAAACATCCATAGGGATGTGATCCACTCAGAGGATGTGACCCAGCAGGATTTTTGGCCAATGATTGTAATAGGAGCAGGATCAAGCCTGTCATCCTGTTAACATTTACAAAAGCCTTCTCTGAGATCAATAGATAAATAGTAATCAAAAGTTGATTAAAAAGAAGTGATATGTTGTGAGTAATTTATATCTAGTTTGGATTTAAACTGCAATTTTTAGAAGGAAAGAAAATTATTAAGAAGACACTTTGTATGGCCAAACTGAATACAAACCTGAAATTATCCAGCTGCTGAAGGTCAGTTGTTCCACTGAAAAATATGGGTGGATCAATTCTAGAGAAGGAACCAACTACCGGGAATAGGAGTATAGAAATCATAACATAAACCCCACTGTCGAACCATCCACAAAGATCATCTGCTCTATTTAAATTATAGTAGGTTTTTGAGGGGCATTTGTTAAAAAATCTACACCAAATTTCATGTCAATAAAACAGTTGAGACAAAACTGGAGTCAAAGAACAGTGGAAATATAGCTGCCTGGGGACTGCCCACAGTCAGACTGCAGAAGTGCTGGTCACTGGGTTAATGACACAGTGAAACCCTTTTGTAGTACGGGAAAAGAAAATCCATTAGAAAAACCTACAGAGACATCTAGCTCTATTACCTAACATCTGCAGTTGTCTGCCATACAGTGGTGTATTATGGAGATAAGCAAGCATGATAAAAATGTTATAATAACCTTTAAAAATGGGAGACTGGAAATAAAATGCTCTTTTTACTTGTAAAGTGTTTCTCATGCAAGTGTCCCTGGGAGATGTTTTATAATAAAGTTTGAATGAAATACAATAAAAATCAAATCACAGCTCATTCACTGTATACCAAACAGAACAGCTCAGGTTTCAGCTTTGGTTTTAAAGCCAAGAAGAGAATTTACTTGATGAATTTCTGCTGCTGCTTAGAATTCCAAAAAAGAAAAAGACAATAGCTCAAAAGGTAATTTACAAACAGTTTGGATTTAAAAGCTGATGTTGTCAAGAAATCAAAAGTGAAAGACTCAAAAGAATTATTCATCAAGCTGCACATATCCATAAAATAAACAGAATTCAGTTCTATTCCAGGATCAAAAGCATAATTTTACACGTACAGCATTTTCTTTTCAAGTATGCATATGATAATTACTGCATGCAAAAATATTAATGTATTACATGTTTCATTTGCATGAAAAAGTTATGCAATTACAAGCAAAGCTCAGCCCCCACTATGTGTGCACCACAACAGTACACATTCATGCACAAATGAAGAGTGTAACTCTATGTCATTGTGCGCACGAAGTTATTCAAATTCAATATCTAAACACTGATGTGAAAAACAACAGCCCGGCAGATGCAGAAGTCCAATGTCCATGTTGGGGTTTTTTTTGACCACTGTCAGAACATTCCAGCTGGACTAAAGGGATCCGGTGTCATTTAAGATTTGATGACTTGAAAATCAGACAGCCTCCTCTTACTGGTACTTTTCCATTCCCAAATAGAGGTCCAATGTGTTTTTAGCATGAAAGGTATTTTTGCTAATGCCTCGTAAAATTCTAGATGAAATTAATGCTCTGTGCCAAAAGCTGTCTCGGCAAAGGTGTAAAGGCTCTCTCAGAAGGTTAATAGTGATGATTTCTAGTCCTGGCCGACTTCCACGTGGTGACCGTTACAATCAAGCTGGCAGTGATTTTTATGTAAATGAGCCATTATCAGAACTATATATATCTGGTTACTAGACTATAGGCACTTAGGGGAAATGGGCATCAATATTTCCAAGACAAGCACTTTTTTCCTTAATGTTCCAAACATTGTTGTTTGGGGTTGGTTTTTTTTTCGCTAAACAATGGTTCCAGGTCAATAGTTTGATGATTAAACAACAGATCATATAAACAAAAGCTAGATCCTAATCCCTAGGAATATGAACATATTTGGGTTAGTTAGCTCTATGATAATTTTTTACAGAATCCAATTAGATAAGCCACAGTAAAACAAGTAGGGCATGAAAAATAACCATTCTGTGGGGGTTTTTTACATTAAAAAAACATGTTGGAGACTTCAAAAACCTTTAAAAAGGCAGAAAGAGAACATGTAGGAAGCATTTAGATGTTAAAAAGAGACTTTAACCTTGTATTAGCTGTGGGCCTTTCAGTCTTGGTGAAATATTCACCTGTTGGTTCACCAGGAACTGGTATAATTTGTAGGCTGTCAGCTGAGAACAAGCTGTTATCAATCCAGTCTGGAGTTCTGTGGCCAGCAGTAGCCAAAGCTGCATCCCTCGGGGAAGGATGTAAAACATCTTTGTTCTTCTTGCATATGTTTCAACTGCCCATATTGCATGTACTGACAGTGGCAAGTATCTGCCTGACCTTGTTTACTGATTTCCATAATTTTACCATAATTTGTCATAATTTGTCCCCCTCATGGCACATTTTAGCAAACAGAAGGTAGCTTTATTACAGAGCTTTTTCTGAATCAATAGCACTGCTATCATTGCAAAACTACATGTTATATTTTGTTTCTACTTGAAATATTGAGGCTTCACTCGAAGATACAGGATGAAATGCTGGTCCTATTGAAGTTTTGTTGTTCTTTGACAAGATCAGGGTTTAGCCACTGGCTCTTTGTGTTACACAAGTGCATGTTATATAGAAGGTCTGTCTTATCAGAGCCAGAAATCAGGATCCTAGGTATTGAGAAAGCACTGCTGTAATACTGCCAGCTAAGAGCACGGCTGATTAAAGTTACAGTATTATAAAGTTTTTTAGATGCCTTATTAAGTATTGCCATAAATGCACGGAATAAAGTGATGTTCTAGGAGCGCCTGGGTGAACAAATTGGAGAAATAGGGATGTGAGTCATAACAGGAGTTCAGGATTCAAAACATTTCATGCAAAGCAGTACAAAGACATTCAGTTAACCTCTCATGTCCTGGTAATGATGTTGGAAATTCTTTTGTGCATTGCAATATTGGACTTATGCCTGATGGGGAAGCTAAGCTTACTTCTTTTGATGTATCTAGGGAAATTCTATTTAATCAGTGGTTTGGGTATCTCATTTTAGATATCTAAATTGGAAATTTTTTGCAAATACCCACAGTTATGAAACACCCTGTGATCTTCAGGATAGGATAAAATTTTGCATTTCTTACCCATCTGGACTTAGGAGAGATGAATTTCATGCCTTATAGAAATTGCAGGTTTCATCTTTTAGAATGTATTTCTTCAACTGGAAATCAGCTAGGCTAGAAGGAATTTACATTTTTTAAAGCCCCTTCTATTAAGGAATCAGAGGGGTTGATTGGCTAGAAAAAAAATTAATTCACTCATTTCTTTGTTTCTATTAGACAGAGAGACCTTTTCACACAGCATCCCCCATTGCTCTGTACCTCTCATTGCCCTGTAATATATTTCAAATCTATGTAAGAAAATGTTATTCCATGATTCTTCAACTAGAAATGTGGCTCTCAACATCTCCCAACTACAGAAGATTCCCGTCTGCCTTTTGGCATGCTGCTTCAGGTTTCTCAGGCAAGCTGGGAGATTATCTCCTGAGTACAGACTACGCGGGAAGCTCTAGCTCTGTTGAAATCAATGGAGTTTGGCTGTTGGCCTTAAAGGAGCTAGCAGTTAAGTCTCTTTTAGGTTAGCAGCATAATAAACAATTTGGTTTAGAAATGTTTTCTACTCAGGGTTCCCTGAAGGTCATCCTTATGTCCATGCTCACCTGCCATTCAGATCACGAGCTTCCACTTGTGGCCTGAATTGTTTCACACACGCTACCGCCTCTAGAGCCCATCTACCTGAGTAGATAAATCAGTAAGGACATCTGACAACCAACTGTCAAATAGCCTGAGAGACAGCATGGGGGTGGCAGGCAAAGGGAGGTAAAGCATGTCACGGTTGTAGTTGCTCCCTGGAACGCTCTGTCAGAGCGTTGCAGATACAGCTGCTACATCTGAGCACAATTGCATGGAGCTCCCCACACACCGATCTCTTCGGGGAGCCTCACTGAGTGGAGAGCTCTCTAACGGTAGAGCTATACTATGCAGAGAAAGAGATCATAGTGATCTCCTGAAGTATCACACACCTGAGCGCTGTGTGGGGGCACTGGGATCTATCTGCAGGAAGCTCCTTGCAGGACTGCGGACTGTATCTATATTACACTTAGCACAAGGACTTCTGGCCCTGCATGGGACCCTTGGGCATTGATGCACTATAACAATTAAATAATGATAGTAATAAAACTTGCCTACAGAGTTGCATACATTTCATGCAAGCTGAGATGGCATCATAAGTAAAGCAGTTCTTCCACCTTGTGGTTAGACAGACTACTACCTGGCAGAGTTTGTACATCAAAAATCACAGACTGCGTACAAATACTGCTATTAAAAGGACCCAGTGCACAAAGGGCTATTGCTATCACAGGACCCCTCTTGCACACCAATGCTACAAATATTAACTAGCCCTATTTTGTAAGGTGAACGTTCGCATGCATGTATATACTTATACACGTGTGTACAAACGAATAGATTTGTAATGCCCTCTAGCGATCCCAGCCCACAGATGCCATGAGACCTGGTGTAACAACAGCTAGAGTGTCTCCTTCATCCTCCTTGGTGAACAAAGGCCTTTATTCAATGCAACATGCAAGATTTGACACACTGATAAAATGTGTTGGTGTGGGAACAGAGTGTGAGCTTGTCACAGACGTGGAAACTGTGATCTCTTCAAATAGAGATTGTAGCCAGTTTCTGTGAGCAACACCACTAGAAATAAAAGGAACCATTTGGATGCAGTGAAAAATTCATCTGTGCTTCTCTCCCCATTTCTACTCTCCGCCCCTATTTTCTGCTTTCTACCTCTGGCTATTGAAGCAATCATATCGTCTTTGTTGTTTGCATCAGGGTACAATTCAGCACGATTAGGTCCAGCGTCTGTAGCCAGTCGCCACAGAGTGAAGCCCGATTTCAAAAGCAGTGATTAAATGTCAACTTTGTACTAATGCAATAGAGGTATATTGAGATGTATAATTTTGCAGTAAATGCTGAAGATTTGCACTGTGTGAAACAGTGGAACACATTGGCTAACAAACTTCAGAGCCAGTAAGTGAATATTAATGTTTTTAATGGTCCTAAATTACACTATTTCCGAAGCAGGATTAGCTGGGTTATATAAGAGGGACTGATTTGGTTCAAAGAATAGCAAAACATGAAAAGAACAAGCTGTCTAAAATCTATGTCTGCTTCTCAGATGTTGCTGTTCTCTAAAGAGCAGTTTATTAATTACATGCTATCCTCCTCCTCCTCCTCCTCATCATCATCATTCCAGTTGTACCAGCTGGCACCACTCTAAACTGAGTCCTCTTGCAGTAGTAGGTGCTTCCCAAACACAGTGTAAAAATCAGCCCTAGTGTATCAAATTCCTTTTTTGTCACTCAGTCTGCAACTGGCTGCCAAAATAGTTCCCCAAGATAAACTGTCAAAGTCAGGGAGTCACATCAGACCAAAATTTGACCCAGTGTCTCACATGGCTTTACTGTAATAATTCCCCAATAACTGTATCTTCAGTTTCTTTTGCTCTTCTGCTCTGCAGTGACAGCTGATTATACAAAGGAGCTGAACTTGGCTCCTCTCTACATAATTTTTTACTTCAGTTGGCAAAACAGGGTTTTTTTCACTGTAAGGTCCTAAGAAAGCTAGCTTTCATCAACCATTTTTTCTACCTAGAACTGAACTTCAGTGGCAAATTTAAGCTGTAGGACTGTACCCTCTTTGCCTTAAATGTGAAGTTGTTCAGACCCACCCAGAATGGACAAAATAGAGATGTAAGCAAAAACTAATGAGTTTTCAGTTTCCATGTATAAGTCGACAATCCTATGTAATTATAAGGTTCATTTTTTTACAGGTGGAAACCAAATTATCTTATTGTCTAAAATTATTTTAAAAAACAAGAGGAACCTAAGAAGTCTGACAGGTGGGCCATGCAAAGAATAAGTCTATTAAATATTTTCACCTGTTCTTATGGCACAGATGAAGGCTACTAGCACAAAAAGCACATGTGACTGTATCCCACAAAGCCAATTTTTAAGGATAGACTTATCACTGGGGAGTGGAAATAGACTGACACCCTAAAAGATTGATATTATTTGTCAAAAGAGCAATTACAATAGGAACAGTAGATTGGCAAGCTTCCCCTCAGACTCTTTCAAAAATGCCCGAGCTTGATTCAGAGATAACACCTTTGAGAAGACACCTGTAGTCTTCATGGGTGAAATTCATCTCTTTTAACATCAGATGTCTAAAATATAGGTACCTAGTCTGAAGTGGTTACCTTAGTTACTTCTATAATCAATAGAGATCGATAACTTCGAAGGATGATTCATCTACTCTGAAAACAGATGTGTAAAATAGGTAGAGTGAGTATTTCTCCAGAGGTGTCCACTTGTATCTCCATTGACCACAGAGTCTAGACAACTACCTAGACACCTGACTTCTAAGGGGCTAAAAGCAGATGAGCCATTTAGATAAGGAAAAAGCCATATTACCCTTTCTAACATAGCAGTGACCTGGCAGAGTCATGTTATCAGCACCTCTCACAATAGTTTGCCTTATTTTAATAGATTCAGCAAATTCTGACATTTCATTGCATGCTTCTTCCATCAATCCCCTGGATCACTGCTGTTGCTTCCTTGCCAAGACTTCCACAAAACCACTGCTACTTCTTCCTTCTTTTCCACCTATCGGCTCTGGTAAACCAGGCACAGTGCCCATGTTAGTCAGTCAAAATGATCTTATCAAACCATGTCAGCTGGAAAGCAGTTGCTTTATCTCTAATTAGAAATGGGTGGCTTAAAACCAGTTTTGATAATCTGGGTGTTTTGAAATAAGCTGCTCTGGACAAGAACTGACTAAAACATTCTCAGACCCATTGGTAGATGTCTTCAGTAGACTCCTAGAGAAGCATGGTTTCAGAAGCTTGGAGAAGGGCAAATATACTGTCCACCAATTAAAAAACAAACAAACAAAAAAACCAAAACAGGAAATGGGAATTAGGAATAGTCTTTTAAAGTCAATCTCACAAAAGTAGGGATCAAATAATCAAACAAGGCATACCTAAGTACCTAGAAAACAACAGGGAGCTTTGTGGAAGCCATGATGGGTTTCACAGAGCCTATACGCTGACTCCAATTGCTTTGTATTAACACCTCTATTTGCTTTTCTCTTTCCTCTATTTACCTTTTGTTTTCAGACCGGTGATAACTCCCTCTATGAAGGCCTGGAAAGCACAGGGCATTACGTGACTCTCAGAAACAAACACCTTCAGCAGTAAGTCAATGTGAGCACATTTCACTTGGTGGTGCTCCTGGGTGATAGTGACATGTTGAGGTACCATGACTTCTTTGACAGGTGGAACAATGTTTCACATTTTCACCAATGTTTCATATTTTATTAGAAGCCCAGCTCGACCTGGGTGTGTTAAACCCAGCCTCAGGCAAGCAATGGCTGCATCCCACACCGGCTGCCATTTTGCGTGAGGGGTGCAAGGAGCTTCTTACAGCAGAGAAAGGCCTAAACCGTTCCCCTATAAAAACACAAAAGCAGAAAATAAATTTTAAGCGTTTACTTATGTATTTATCTGTCAAAATCTCTTAAACCAACGTTACGATTTCTGGTAGCTAAACCACGCGTTCCTCAAAATAACCTACGACCTCAACACCCCGCCACGGCCCTTCCCAGGTGCTAGTCCCACACCGCATTAAGATGGCGGCCGGGGGGGCCAAGACTACAACTCCCAGCAAGCCGCGCGCCACCTCGTCATCCGATTGGTTGCATAGACCCGCGGGGAGCCAATAAGCATCAGGAGCCCTCCGCCCTCCCCGGAGGGCGCGGTTCGCTCCGTCAGCAGTGCACGATGGGAGTTGTAGGCGTTGTGCCTTCGCGGCGGCGGAGGGCGGTGGTTGCTGGGGGAGGGCGCGGGCGGCGGCGCCTGCGCAGCGGCGGCGGCCGGCGGACCCGGCGCGTGGCAGGAAGCGGAAGGGGGCGGCCGGGATCAATCCCTGACGTGTCTCTCTGAGGCCGCCGCTGCCGCCGCCGCTCGCTCTTTGCTCCCGTCCGGCGGCCGCCATGGGCAGTGAGTACCGGGGCGCCTCGGCCGGGCGGCGGCAGGCCGCGGGGGCGGGGAGGGAGGGAGGGAGGGAAGGGAGCGGGGGGGCTCTCCGCGGGACGCGCGATGGCCAAGGGGCCGCGGCTCGGCCGCCGGCTCGCCTTTCGCGGGCACCTTGAGACCGGCCCTCCTCACGGGCGGCGCGGCGGCCCGTTCCCCCCGCTCCCCTCCAGGGCGGCGGGGAGCCCCTCTGAGGGGCCGCCATCCTGGGGGCGGCACTCCCTCCGTGGCCAGCCCTGCGCGGGTTTCCCTTCCTCGCGTTTAGAGGGTCCCTCTGGATTCTTCATTTATTTTTTTTTTTCCCTCTCTCGCGGTGAAAGACCCATTTCCTGGTCACGGCAGGTTTTCCTAGGGAAGGAGAGGAGCTCGCTCGCTCCGCGATGCCCGGTGACCGGGCCGCTCTGCCTGGCGGGCACTCACGGCCCCGGCCATCCCAGGCTCGAGTGTGCCTGGTGCGGTACCGAGGCGGGGAGAGACGGGCTGTCAGGTTGGCGGTTGGTCATAACGCTTTCAATTACATTGTCAGAGTAAACTATAAATGGTAATCTGCAGTCTAGAAGTTATCCGTGTGAATGGAAGCCTTCAGAGTCTGCTACCTCGAGGAAGAGCTGCTTGAAAAGCATCGTAGTCAATTGGTATACTATTGTAGATGTGGGAGAGAATCACGATTTGCTTTAAGTTTAAAATCACACTCCAGTGTAACTTTTCAGGCAATTAATCGTTTGAAATTAAGTAAGTAATTTTTCTGGGCTGGTCTTAAAGCGTTACAAAATCGCCACTGAAGTTGCAGCCTTCCACAAAGAAGTGGGAAGCCACCAATAGTTTCAGTTCTTCGGCATCATCGTACGCTTTTTAGTTCAGGTCAGTCCAAAATATGTGTGCAGTCTTAGATCTGTCGTAAGAGGTTTAGCATTAACTTGGTTCCAAATCAGATCTCTCTGCTCATAGGAGGACTTGTGACTTTGCAGATACCCTCTTCTTTTGTATGCTTATTCTAAGACAGACTTTTCTGATCTAAGGATATGTCCTTTTGACTAGGAGGAGATCGTTGCATGAGGCATTCTGTAAAGTAACTTGAACTGTTGCTTATGAACAGTGTGTAGGAATTCTTAAGCTGTATGGCCCAAAAGTAACCCCTGACTTAAAACTGTCTGGGGTATTGTATTTCTCAAATATCAGGCTAGGGGAGAAGCTATTATGAAATAAAAGTTCAAGGGTATTGATAAATTCATGCAAAACAATGGCAAGGGGGGTTTTTTTGCACTGTCAACCTACTTGGTAAAATGGGAAAACTCTTGACTTTTTTTTTTTTTCCTTCTGTTTCCAGTCTATACTGTACTTACACCATACTAGGTGAATCTCTGTTTATTTAGAACAGATAAGAATTTAATTTAAAAAAAACCCACAACAACAAAACTTTGTCCTTAATTGAGACTTTTAATATATAAAGTACATGTACAAAATCAATTTTCTTGAGCTTTTCCCAGTGTTCTTTGTATCTGTATGTTCACTTTGTCTTTTAACTAATTTCCGTACAGTAAAATTTCTTGAAGTAATCAAGCCCTTCTGTGTTATCTTGCCTGAAATCCAAAAGCCAGAACGGAAGGTAATAAAATTTTCTTAATAGGTTTGTGTTTGTGTAATATGAAATGTTTACAGCTTCGTTTGCACTTGTGGGATTTGGGGTTTTTTTTCCTGTTGGGAGAATGGCAATTATAGGCATAACTGTTTTTAGTGGAGTGCTTGTCTAGTACATCCTGTACTGTGGATATGGCTGTACAAGAATGTACTTGCTGGTAATTGCAATTGTGCAGATACAGTTATGCCATAGCAGTGAGATGTGAGATGTTGAAAGCAGTACATGTTGGAGTGTAAACTAGAGTAGTTTAAAATAGCAACTTGAAAATCTTTGCTTCTTAAGTTCTAATCTAAGACTATTTGCTAAGATAAGCTTCTCTGTATTATTTTTTTTTCTCACCGGAAGCTTTTTCTTATGAAAATGTAAGACTCATTTCTGTGGAAGTATTAGAATTACCTTCCATTAATGTAAGCTTGTTTATTTGCCATTTTCCTTGGCCTTATGTAGTATAAAAGGGATGAAGAGCGAGTTATTTTCTTTAGGATGTCCTGTACTTTGTCCCTTCACAAGAAAATCAAGTGTGCTTTAGCTACTATGAAAGTTTGCCTGATTGATTAGATCTTGTTATCTTGACAGCTTTGCCATCTTTGGTTGTTGGTTTTTGTTTTGTTTTTTCCTTTAGATTCAGTTTAAGGAAAAGGTATTATGGACAGCTATCACACTCTTCATCTTCTTAGTATGTTGCCAGGTATGTTTCTTCTCTTGTTTTTAAGGAAGAGCTGAAATGTTTAAACGATGTTATGAAGTCTCTAATCCTGTTTTCCTCTGTTGGTTGGAAATGCAGATTCCCTTGTTCGGTATCATGTCATCAGACTCAGCAGATCCTTTCTACTGGATGAGAGTGATTTTGGCATCAAATAGAGGTATGGTCAGTCTTTCAGGAGGACTTTTTTTTAGCTTGAATCAGAACATTTTTGGACTTTTTTTTACATTGCATTCTATTTTAATGAAGATAAAAATTGAAGTAGAGAGGGAAAAGTAATTCTATATATTATGTAAAATCATAAGCCAGTGTGGCATTGGGAAAGGCACAACTTTGTGGACAAAATGAGTTTATGGTTGGCTGTGTGCAACCTATTGTATGCACACAAATCAAGGAGCATTTTGGAGGGAAAAGGGTTAGGGAAGAGACAGTTCCTAATTACCTGCATTGCTGCTCTTGCAATCTCCTGTATATAATTCAAGCTTTTTGATTTGTGTTTCAAACCATATTATATGTGTGGTGTTGTTTTCTGGGTGACATTTGAGTCTGTCTCACAGAAGATTAAAATTCATGATAGTTTGTGTAAATTTCAGTTTCTTGTAGAGGCTTTCTAATGCAGGTGTGAATTAAGAATGGTGACAGTTTCCTGAATTCACTTTGTTATTATATATCATTTGGGCTATCCATCAGTTTATAGCATCATGAGATGTGCATATATGCATGTGTGGTGGGTTGACCCTGGTTGGATGCCAGGTGCCCACCAAAGCTGCTCTATCACTTGCCCTCCTCAGCTGGACAGAAGAGAGAAAATACAACGAAAGGCTCATGGGTCAAAATAAGGACAGGGAGAGATCACCTGCCAATTACTGTCATGGGCAAAATAGACTCGACTTGGGGAAAAATTAATTTAATTTATTACCAATCAAATCAGAGTAGGGTAGTGAGAAATAAAACCAAATCTTAAAACACTTTCCCCCCACCCCTCCCTTCTTCCCAGACACAACTTCACTCCCGATTTTCTCTCCCTCCTCCCTGCCAGTGGCACAGGGGGACAGGGAATGGGGGTTGCGGTCAGTTAATTACACATTGTCTCTGCTGCTCCTTCCTCCTCAGGGGGAGGACTCCTCACATTCTTCCCCTGCTCCGGCATGGGGTCCCTCCCACAGGAGACAGTCCTCTATGAACTTCTCCAACATGAGTCCTTCCCACAGGCTACAGTTCTT